>JASDQU010242119.1:68079-100216 GCA_032191745.1 Picea mariana
TCTAGACCGTTCATTATAAGGTCGCAGATCTAACGGTAGAGATTATGTTAGGGTTTTTTGTCTTAGAAGGCAACCCTCTTTTATGAGGGAAATGTATTACGGCTATGTATGGTGGTGAATATTGTATTCCGACAGAGGAGACTGTGAGAGAAAGAAGAGGAAGTTACATCGGGTTTTGCTGTAGGTCGTATCCCTTCATTTGATGGATAATAATAAAGGAAGGACCTGGCAATTTCTCCGGTGGATGTAGCCCACACTGGGTGAACCACGTAAATCTGTGTCTCTCTTGTATTGTGTGTCTTCTGTGTTTTGTTTCTGCATTTGTTTTATTTTATTGCTCCGCGGTCCTGTTTTTCTAACACACTTGGCCCACTACTTGTTGAACAACCGTCTACGAGATTTCTTGATGCTTATTCATCTTATCGTTTACTGACCAGTTCAAAAAATAGGTTATTTTATGACTACATAGATGGAATATTCATTCCCCCAATGGAACCGAAGATATTCACATTAGCACATATCACTACTACTGGTGCTTCTTCTTTACTAGGAGCATATGTGACCTAGGTTACTCCAACATGACTACTTGCGAGTACATATCTCTTTGCACATGGGTCAGGTAATATTGCTTCTTCACTAATCCCACATATGCACACACCAAGTGCTTTACTTGGCTGTCCCATCGGTCATATGTCTAGTAGTCAAATTATTCATACAACCAAAATTACACAAGCTACTCAACCTACATCTCCAACTTTACAAATGGGGATTTATTCTATACCCTTCACTGGATGTCAATCTTCAGTTGGAGGGAAACCTTTTGTTGGGGGGAAACCCTCATCTATGAGGAAAACTCCTATCTAGGGGAAACAACAAAAAACCTATGGCAAGCCACTCATGCAGGTCCTTCCATTCCCACTAATATTGGCTTTTATCCTGGACAACCATAACCAGGAGTTGCAAATCCTTTATGGGGTCAACCTAATCTGGTTGGCATTCCTCAACAAGAAACTTTTCCCAATCAATCCTTGAACCCCATGATTACAACACAACAACCCACTCAAACACAGTATATGGGAGTTCCATTAGGCCAACAACAATATATGGGGGGACTGGCAGGTCAACCACAATATATGGGGGGACCATTCGGTCTACCACAGTACATGGGGGGACCCTCAGGTCAACCATAATACATAGGAGGACCATCCAGTCACCCAAAATAAATGGGAGTACCATATGGTTTTCCCATCCCTTTGCAACCTATATATGGTCCTACTAGTGTTCCTATGCCACATGGTTACTACTAGTATCCAAAGGTTAATCGAAATCTTCTATTCTTGGATACATTAGATCTGTATGATATGTCACATTTTACCAATGATCCCATATTTCATGCCCCATTTTAGCCTACAATTGCTACCAAAATACCTTCCGATATCCCAAAATTCAATGGGGGAACTGGATAAGACACTAATAACCACGTAATGACCTTCCATATTTGGTGTTCTTCAAACTCTTTGATGGATGATTCCATTTGTGTACGAATTTTCCAGTGAACCCTCACAGGAGCGACAACAAAATAGTATATTGAACTGCCATGACATTCCTTTAGTGAATTCAACTCAAGTTCTTCTTATCATCCTCAGACAGATGGACAAACGGAAGTGGTCAACAAAATTCTGGGATATTTGCTGAGAAGCTTGGTGACAGAGCACCATAGCAGTTGGGACCACATATTGCCACAGGTCGAGTTCGCATACAACGATTCGGTGAATCGGAGTACAGGGAAAAGTCCATTTCAAGTTGTATATGGCACACAGCCGAGAGGAGTTTCTGAATTGCAGGATTCAGGACAGATTGCTACTAGCAGCGCTAGTGCAGAAGAATTTGCTGAGGCAATGAGAGAACTTCACAGTCAGGTGAAGGAGCGACTGTTGAAATCCAATCAGGAGTATAAGTGCAGAGCAGATCAGCATCGGAGACAACTTCAGTTTGAAGTTGGTGGTCTAGTTCTGGAACACTTAAGGAGAGAAAGGTTCCCAAGGGGAACATACAATAAGCTGAAAATGAAGAAAATCGGGCCATGCAGAGTCTTGAGAAAATTCAGAGAGAACGCATATGAGATTGAGTTGCCGGATGGCATCGGGATATCTCCGATATTCAACGTCGCAGACTTATACCCATATAGGGCTGGAGAAGCAGAGACTGGAACTGAGGAACCAGTGATCCAGTGGATGAAGCAGATGCCAGTAGCAGAGAATCCACAGATGGAGTGCATACTGGACAAGAGAGTGGGAAAAAGGACTAGAAGAAAAGAATATTTCGAGTATCTAGTCAAATGGAAGAATCACCCAGTGGAAGATGCCAGATGGGAGAGCAAAGAAGTGATACAGAAGCATGGACAGACCATGCAGGAGCTCATGGAAAGGAGCCCATGAAAGTTTTCAAGCCGAGGAGTATGATGTAGGAGCATCACCGACTCATCAAGCGAGCCAGCGCAAAAGCAGGAAAACCGCTGGGCAATCCAGCATAAATTTTTGAAATGCCTTGGAAACTGTTGCACAAATCTTCAATGAATCATTTATGAAGGAGCGCCTTTTATATATTGTATTGGACCTTGAGCGGATATCTCTCGTCCTTAGGTAGATGAGACATTTAATAGATATAATGCAGTTAGATAGGAATTTAATTCTAGATTTGATAGCGTAGAGTCCAAGAGGGAAAACAGATATAGACACCCTCCTTTGTACATTGTAACATTATTATTGAAGCAGAAAGAGCAAGGGCAAGCAGAGAAGTGTATGAAGAACACCCATGTACAGGCATTTGAATTAATAGAAAGAACTTTGATTCAATTCCATGGTTTGTGTTATTCTCTGTGTATTTATGATTTTATTCTCATGAATGTTTGCTTTCTGTTATAAACTTTCTTTTATATGTTGTGTATGTGATTTCATGGTTGAATAGAAGTCTGAGAAGGAATGTGAATGAGTTTCAATTGTTTCTCTAGTTGAGCCAAGAAATTCCTGCAAGGAGTGCAGTTGAATTGTCCGCAAGGAGTGCATTGACAGAAGGGTTCAATTAGAGTTAGTTTTTGTTCTCATTCATCTCAGAAGTGCAGGAGCACAGTGTCATGCAAGGAGTGCGCAGGCCAAGCTAAGTCTCAGAGTTGCGATTCTGAGGAAAAGGGATTGAAAGACTGCTGCTGCAGGTGTGCGCAGAGTCGAAATTTCAACACTCAGTCTAGGTCGAAGAGTTGCCGCAAGGAGTGCACGCAAGAAGTTCTTAGCAGGACCTGAGAAGTCGAGAACAAGCTCAGGAGAAATAGGCCTTCAAATTCTCTGAAGGATAAGTGCAGGGAAGCTGTTATTGGATGTCCAAAGAAAGCGTCATAGGTTGGCGAGTAGGCGAAAGAACTCAATAGGGAGACACTTCCTCAATTTCGTGGATCCACTGAAGGGAAGAACGGGCGGACGAAATCCTTGAGGAGATTTCACAAAATTCTGTGGACCGTTGGATCTTACAGAGGCACAAGGAGGTTACGGAAAGAACGTCCGAGGGTTTGAATCTCAGGAGGAGTGAAACCATTGATCCAGACCACAGGAGCTAGTAGATCTACACGTGATATCGTGTATCGAGGGTTCGCGAGTTGAAATTGCAAGGGATTGCATCAAGAACCGCGATATCGCGAGATACGTATCCTGATAAGATCAAAACTGTTCATTGTTGAGGACGCATGTCAGGAGATCCTGAGGAGTCGGAGTTCGGAGAATCGGGGTTCCTGAGAACAGGAAACACTTGCACATTGGAATCGCGATCTGCGATATTCCGATGGTGACGTAACAGGGTGGGACCACGAGAGCTAGTGGAGTATAGGTGGCATCGTATCGGGGATCGGGAAAAGACAAGTCCCGAGTCCATCGACATCAGGATTCGCGATCCTGTGAGTTTTGAAATCCGGATAGAAGGATAGAAGGTGGGGAAGTCAAGTCCACACGTGTATCGGGGAATCGACACATCGGGATTCGGAGGTTGGAGTTTCAAATTGTTGACATCGCGAGTAGCGATTTCCTGATAGGGAGAACTTAGATAGCAGGGGATAAAGTTAATGATTGAACAAAGCCATCGGGTCTCGGGGATTTGAGGACCTAAAGATAGACCGTGAACTCGTGAAGCTGCGAGTTCTGATTCCTCGATAAGAAAAGGAAGGGGAGTCGCGTGAAGTGAACTGTGGGTGCATATTTCCTGAAAGGGAAATAGAAGAGCCTTTGAGTCCTTCGGGCCGAAAGAGAAAGAAGGTCCTGAGGAAGCAGACGTGCTCCGTGGAGTGCGGCTATGCCACACAACGTAGCTCCACTTTGTATAATTTCTTGGCTATGATCAAATCATGTCGTGGAGGTATGGATCCACATTGAATCTCCCATGGCCATATCCTTGTTTAGTACTTTCATGGATTAAGATTTTATTGGTCGGGGACCATGCTTTGAGTCATTTTACTTTGAGCATAGGTATTCCTTCATCAGGGATGATACATATATAATGTTTGATGTTTGTTTACAGCTTCTTCTAGGCTCTCATGCTCCATCATCCTTGCATTAATATTTTTTAAAGTGTTTTGGCCATCAATTTCTCCTCTGACCTCACACTTTAGGGGGCATCTATTACACACCAAAATGTCACACCACTTTGTCACACATAAGTGAGGGAGTTTTTATCATGATCCCTAAACATGTCGGGGGAGAAATGTATCATATTAAGTTCAAAATACTATGTACACAATTATTATTCATTTTTATTGAAAAAACGAAATTAATTTAGTGTGAAAATCCACCTCACATCTAGTTTCCTACTCTCAAAGAGAATTTGAGAGTCTCATGGATGGTTGAGAGATTTTCTCAAACCAATATCCTAATTTGATAAATCCTTGAGAGATATTTCCTCCCTAAAATCCTTGAGAGATATTTTCTCTCAAAAATCCTTGAGAGATATTTTCTCCCTAAAAATCTTGGAGATCACAATTTAGTGGATCTAGTGAGTAATCTTCTCCATGGTGGTTAAGCCTCCAACTCCTATATAATGAGGGAATTCCAAGGTGAAAAATGGGGGATAAAGGATTTTAAAGTTTCAAACCTTTGATCTTGTGAGGAGAATTCATCAAAGAATCATCATTTTGATCTTGAGACATTCATGCAAGGGCTGGACTGGAGAGGTTGGAGGAGCTGCTATAATGTCAATGTTGTTTTTAAATTACTTCACCATGTTTCTCCATTAATATAACTTAGCCTATTGCCTTCATACCGTTTTTTGTACATGTATGTTTATATAGATAGATCTTCTCTTCTCTAATGATACATTGTAGGAGTAGAAGCTGTTGTTTTGTTCCTTGCAAACTTTCTTCATCATGATAGAAGCTTGGACAACAAGACCAAAGATTGAATATTAGCAAGGACAATCATCAAAAAGGAGTAAGTCACACTTATTTCTTCTATATCCTCTACCTATATACATAAAGAATATATCTAAAGGAATTTTAGTGTCCATTTGTTTGTTTTTCTATCTTGGACAATAGGGTCTAGATATCCAAGGGCGATTTCACTTGTGCACAGGGGAAATATTCTATAACATGAAAACACATGCATAAAACGTTCAAATGGATAATCTACATTATGAAATGCATAACAACATTTTCATTTATCCCTCTTTATTATGATGTCTTCTTTAACTTGGTTGCATGCAATATTTAAACATTGATATCGGTATGAAGAAATACATATTTTCAAAGTATAAGATGTTTGTCACCGCATGGAATTGAAATTTAAGAACATTTTCTAATGCAAAATACACACACACACACACACACACATATGTACTCATGCATTGGAGTTTCATTATAATCCTAGTATTTATTTAATGAAATCAATACCAATTGACAAGATTATTACAACATTTTTTATTATATGGGTCGAAGATGAGAACATTTGATTGTATTCAAAGTGATAACCATTTAAAAGAAGATTTGGTTTGTTTATTATTATACTTAAAAGACCAACCCCCCTCATTATTCCACTTTCCAAGAATTGTTCCAAGAAATCCAAAATCATGCATCATTTAAATCTCCATTCCCCCATGTTGTATAAATAGATAATGGTTATAAAAACGAATATGTATTGGCAGTTTTTGCACATATGGTTTGAATTTTGGTTGGTGTAAGGAATAAATATTGTGGAAAGAGTCTTATTAAACTAATTATATATATGTCATGAACATGCATCATACACTCCTATCAATTAATTTTATTTTTCATATATTACAAACCCCTCCATCTCTCCCAAATTCAATATCATTCCCATGTTCTAAGTCATTATTAGTTTGTGGAGATATAAAGGATGTTTTGCAAAGATGCATAATTACAAGGGAATATTGAAATGAAAAAATTAAGAGATACAAAGGGATTCCCACCTATTAATTATCATTTATCATTATTTAATAAATATTTCCTACTTAATTACAATTATTTAGCCTTATAACTAAAAGGTAGTTGAACTACCTCATTGAAGAATAAAAAGAGAAGGAAAAGAAGGACAAAAGGGAGGAAAAACTTTTCAGAGAGAGGTATGCTTGGAGCATAGTGAGGTTTTCTTCTTTCATTTACCATTCATCCTCCATTCCTTTCAGTAGGGATTTGATGAAGTTGTTGGAAGTAGGGAATTCCTTGTAGAGTAGCAGAAGGAGCCAAAGAAGGATTGAGTTTGGGTTGTGTCATTGAGGTAATCTGTTTATTTTCTTAAGTCTGTTGTGCTTTAAGTCTAGTTTTCAGTACTAATCATTTTTCTCTTATGCAGATGGATGCCTTGAGTTTCACCAACATTACTCTGTTAAAAATCCAACTTGATTTTCTTCTTAGTCTTTCTTCTATTCTTGGTTGTCCACTCTATGATGTAAGCTACCATATTGAATAGTTAAATACTAGAAATCTGGTCCAAGTCTACACAAAGGCTTGAAAGTTTCAACAAATTCAAGAAAATGTATGGGGAATTTCATTTAAAAATAAATATCAAGCTCTTTGGGCTCTTACTTCTTGTTCATACTTTATTTCCTTTTTCTGTTTTAATATTCAAACCATAAAATACAAATCAAATGAATTTATTCACTTTTGTAATTTTATGTATATAATCTTTTATTTGTTTTCTTATTATTAGTTTAATTTTCTTTTTAATTCACTGTAACATTAAAAAAAAAAAACATAGAAAAATAAAAAAATACTAATATATTTCTTTCTTTAAACATTTCAATGTACTTTTATTTTACTTATTTTTACTTTTGGTTAACTATTATTGGTTGAAAATAAAATACAATCATTTTTATATTTTTCATTAACAACAATATTTTGAACAAAATTTTCATTTAGCTTGTTAGGTTCCTCTAAATATTAATCATTTTAGAGTTTCTTATTTTCACAATTTTTATACCAAATTTTTAAACTTTTGTTTTATATTTCATGCAAAAGAAAACATAAAAATTACAAATGTTACAAAATATATAAAAAATAAATAATGGCAAAAAATCATGCAATAAAGATTTCAATTCTTTTAACTTTAGGGTTTTATTTTAACTTAGGGTTTAGTTAGTTTAAATTGCTTTTTAAGTTTTTCACTTACATTATTCACTAAAATTTTGTTTAATTTAACATTTCATACAAAAAAACAAAATACAAAATAATATAAAGGAAAAATACACAAAAAACCATATTTCTTTTTCTTTAACTATTTAATTTTTTTTATTTATTTTACAATAATTTTAGCCTAATTTACTTCTCATGCACATAAACAAAAGTATAAAACTCATATAGTTCCAAAAACACATAAAAATTTAATATTTCCAAAATGACAAATAATGATTTCATGCTTAGACTTCGTGTTAGGGTCTAATGTATTTAAGTTTAGGCTATAAAATAGGGTGACCATTCCTGCTTCTTGGTTTAGCTGACTAAGAGGTTGATATTTTGGTGTTGAGAACTCTCTAGTCTCTCAACATCAACATAGTTTGGTGACCATACTGGGGAGGACCGTTCAATGGTTTTTCTCCAGTTTTGATTTAAATTCTTATATTTGTTTTTGCAACAGTGCATTTGCTCACCTTACCTTATCATGAATAAACCTGATTATGATTTGATTACCAATTTGTCCATGGTTGGTTGTCCTCTTTTTTAAGGTTACCCATGGGAATATTCTCACAATCATATCAACCGACTCATTCAATTTTGTCAATTTTTTCAAGTACAAGATGTTTATACTTCTTCTGAAATTTTCCCTCTTACTCTTCATGGCCAATTAAGAGATTGGTATAGACTCATAAATCCTAACCCTAATTTGGTGGGAACGATGATTTTTACAAAATTCATTTCAGACTTTCCTTCTCCACTTACCCCTTCTCAATGTGATTTTTGTGGTGGTCCTCATTTGCAATCGACTTGTAGATTTTTCAAAGAATCCAAGAGGGATTACCGTCCAAACCCTTACCTCTTATTGAATGGTGAAGAAGATAAGTTTGCATCTCAAGTTATTTTATCAATAAATTTAGGGGTTTGTAATGATTCTTGCTCTTATGAATATGCTCATCTCATCCCTAATCATGTAACCTTATCTGATGCCTTTCCTTTTGATGATACTTTTTTAGAAAATCATTTTGAGAAAATCATGTTTTATCTGATGAAACAATCTTAGAGGATGAATTCTTGTGAAGAAAATAATCTTGACTTAAATGAATTTGCTCATGATATCCTTCTTCCTCATGATTGTTCCAAAGAAAGTGAGAAAGAAGATTCATAGAATGGTATAGTTTCATGTGATTTTTATTTTGAGGACATGGTAGAAGATATGTTTAACATCTATCAACCCAAAAATATTGTTTGGACAGACAAATGTGTTAATAAAGAAATTCAATTCGAACATCTATGCTTTGATAATGAACATTATCTTCCAACCCCGGCTCTTTGTTTTGATGATGATTTGATCGATCAAACAATTTCTCACATTCAAAATACCACCTTTCTTGAAACTAATAGACAAATCCAACCTCAAGATCATGGTGTATCTCAATTTTTTCATTCATATACATAAAATCAAGAAGTTGACTATGCAAAGAAAGATGATGTTGACCTATGTGATCCACTCTATGATAAAGTCTTTTATGAAGAATGTTCAAATCAAATTCATGAAGAACCCTTTGATTTTATTGATACACAGAATGAGTTTTATTTTGAAAATCCTCATGAAGTTAATCAAGTTCTGGAAATACATAATACTTATTCAAATCCATTATTTCAATTAGAAGAATTCAATCATTTCGACATTGATACCCCTATTGATATGTACACTCTTTCTTTTGATAATGATGATGAGTTCAAGGGAATTCCTATGTTTTTGAATCCTTTATATGAATCTTCTTTATATTACAATGACCCTATTTATGATAGGAAGATTCCAAAAGATGTCATTAATGTGATTGATGAGTGCATTTACGATATCTTTGATATTCAAACCTTGAACCCCAAAAATGAAGTTCTTAATTCAATTGATACTTTCAGTGTAAGATTCATGACTCATCTTGTTGGTTGGCACGTTTTGAAGGATGGTGATCATTTATTTTGGTTCTTGATAAGTCCTTTCTCCTCACCATATGCATCTGTTGGTTAGCATGTCGGTAAGTTTTCCCTGTGCAAAGTATTCCAAGTTGTGAAGTATGAATGTAAAACAAATGATGCATACCTCTATGCCAAGTGTCATCCAAATTGAGTCCAATTGGATGCATCCATTTTCCATGTATATACATAAAATAATATAAAAAGATGTAAATAAATAAGACAAAAAAAATTAAGAAAGGGGTATATTAGGTTTTGGTTTGTTTCAATTTAATTTTGTTTCTTTTCTCATTTTTGTTTCTCTTTCAGTTTTGACACTTTCTTTTATTTCCGTTATCACTTTTTTTATTAGATGGTCGGACTTGATGGAGCAATGGTTGATATTTTAAAGGTTATTTGTATATTTGACTAACTTATTGGCCAATTTGTTTGGTGGACAACATGCTTCCAAGTGAACTAGTTACCTTCTCTATGTATTGAAATTCCTCTCTTTGTTAACCATATGATCACTAAGCGAGAATTCATTTATTACAACAATCATTTATTCCTTCACATTTTATTTCTTTCCCTTTCTCCATCCATCCATATTGATATAGTTTATGCATACACATCATGGGTTCTCAATGATTCATTTGGGGTTTTCCCTCAACCCACATCCATGATAGTTCATCCAGCTTACTAATCCTTTTGTCAAAGAGTTAAATATTTTTTGTCAATTTGTGTTATACACAAGACCAAATCCCTTCATACATCCCACTTTCCATAAATTTCTCCGTGAAGTCCCATTACATGTATCACTTAAATTTCCATTTTTTTTGTTTCCCCTATTGTATAATTTTGCATACCCAAGTGTATTGGTCTACTTATATTTTTCTTTTAGTCATATTGTATTATGTTTATTATACTAATAGGACCAAACCCCCTCATTTTTTCACTTTCTAGAAATTATTCCATGAAGTCCCCAACCACACATCCTTTAAAATTCCATTTTTGTTTCCCCTATTATATAACATACAATGATATATTTCATGAGTCGTTTGATCCTTAGTTCCCATACATTTCATTTCATTGATCCTGCGATACCAAAGTTACTTGAGATTTCATTTCACTGTAAGTGATGTATACCTGTTAGTTGGCATATGTTGACCACAATTTCGGTCAACAATTTTTAGCTGACAAAGCTTTGTCAAACTTCTACTCGTTCCATATTGTTTTTGGTTGAGTCAAAAAATATACACTAATTATATATCCTAAAAATAGTTGCAAGGCATACTAAAAACTTATTATGATAAATATAATTAGTGGGTGGGACCCCCTAAAAGAGAAAAAAAATGAAGAGTTTATTTCAATTATTCCCAAGATGACAACACATGCATAAAAATTTCAAAGGGATAATCTACATTATGCAATGCATGACAATATTTTCATTTCTTCATCTTGATTATGAGGCCTTCTTTAACTTGGTTGCATGCAATATTTAAAGATTGATATTGGTATGAAGAAATACATATTTTCAAAGTATAAGATGTTTGCCACCGCATGGAATTGAAATCTAAGAACATGTTCTACTCCAAATGATATATAAATATATATACTCATGCATTGAAGTTTCATTATAATCCCAACATTTATTTAATGAAATCGATACCAATTGACAAGATTATTACAACAATTTTGATTATATGGGTTCAAGATGAGAGCATTTGATTGTATTCAAAGATATAAACATTTTAAAGAAGATTTGGTTTGTTTCCTATTTTACTTACAGGACCAACCCCCCTCATTATTCCGCTTTCTAGGAATTATTCCATGAAATATCAAATCATGCATCATTTAAATCTTCATTTCCCCCATGTTGTATAAATAGATAAAGGTTATAAAAATGAATATGTATTGACAGTTTTTGCACATATGGTTTGAATCTTGGTTGGTATAAGGCATAAATATTGTGGGAAGAGTGTGAGAAAACTAAGTATATCTACATTATGAACATGCATAATACACTATAATCTTTAATTTCATTTTCTAATATATTACAAACCCCTCCATCTCTCCCAAATTCATTATTATTCCCATATTCTAAGTCATTATTAGTTTGTGGAGATATAAAGGATGTTTTGCAAAGATGAATAATTACAAGGGAATATTGAAATAAAAAAAATTAAGAGATACAAAGGGATTCTCACCTATTAATTATTATTTATCACTATCCTTTATCATTATTTAATAAATATGTCCTACTTAATTAAAATTATTTAGCCCTCTAACTAAAAGGTAGTTGAGCTACTTGAACTACCTCATTAAAGAATAAAAAGAGAAGGAAAATAAAGACAAAAGGGAGGAAGAAATTTTCAGAGAGAGGTATGCTTGGAGCACAGTGAGGTTTTCTTCTTTTATTTACCATTCATTCTCCATTATTTTCAGTAGGGATTTGAAGAAGTTACCAGAGAATGTATTGCAAAGTAGCAGAAGAAGCCAAAGAATTATTTATTTTGGGTTGTGTAAATGAGGTAATTTGTTTATTTTATTAAGTCTATTGTGTTTTATGTATGATTTTTAGTACTAATCAATTTTCTCTTATGCAGATGACTTCCTTGAGTTTCATTGGAACTGCTCACTATATGATATAACATACCATCTTGGATAATTAAAGAATAGAACTCTGGTCCAAATCTATGCAAAGCCTTGAAAGCTTCAACAAATTCAAGAAAATGTATGAGGAATTTCATTTAAAAATAATGATCAAACTCTTTGGGCTCTAGAATTTACTTCTTTTTTATTCTTTATTTCCTTTTCTTGTTTAATATTCAAACCATTAAATATAAATCAAATGAATTTATTCACTTTTTTAATTTTATATATATAAGTGTTTACTTGTTTTCTTCTTATTAATTTAATTTTATTTTTAACTCACTGTAACATTAAAAGAAAACACATAAGAATAACAAAACATTAATATGCTTGTTTCTTTAAACATTTCAATGTACTTTTTTTTTTATTTTTTTTTATTTTACATATTTTTACTTTTGGTTAACTATTTACAGGTTACCAAGAAAATAAAATACAACCATTTTTATATTTTAATTGACAACAATATTTAAAATAAAATTTTCACTTTACTTGTTACGTTCCTATAAATATTAATCATTTTAAAGTTTCTCATTTTAACAATTTTCATACTAACGTTTTAAATTTTTGTTTTATATTTCATGGAAAAGAAAACATAAAAATTACAAAGGTTATAAAATATATAAAAATTAATTAATTGCAAAAAATCATGCAATAAAGATTTCAATTCTTTTAACTTTAGGGTTTTCTTTTAACTTAGAGTCTAGTTAGTTTAAGTTTCTTTTTAAGTTTTGCACTTACATTATTCACTAAAATTTTGTTTAATTTAACATTTTATACAAAATACAAAATACAAAATAATATAAAGGAAAAATACACAAAAATCATATATCTTCAAAATACAAAGTTTGTCCATATTTCTTCTTCTTTAACTATTTAATTTTGTTATTTATTTTACAATAACTTTAGTCTAATTTACTTCTCATGCACATAAAAAAGGTCTAAAAATCACATAGTTGCAAAAAGACATAAAAATTTAATATCTCCAAAATGGCAAATAATGATTTCATACTTAGACTTCTTGTTAGGGTCTAATGTATTTAAGTTTAGGTTATAAAAAAAGGTGACCATTCCCGCCTCTTCTTGGTTTAGCCGATTAAGAGATTGATATGTTGGTGTTGAGAACTCTCTAGTCCCTTAGCATAAACAACACACAAAAGTAAATCAAAGATCTCTGTAGTAAGTGCCAATCAATTCATAAAGTTGATCGGTTCTAGCAAGAAATATGTATTGTTTTTCTTAAGAGAGAATCAGGTGGGGGAAGAATCAGTAAGAGTGTTGATGATATATTTCCCTCGTGACTTTGGTTCAAGCCACAACATCTTGAGACTGGATTGAGAAGACTGAAATATTCCCTCACAAACAAATGTGCAAACTGGAAACATAACTCCTTTTCACTAGGAGAGAGTAGGGAAAGAGAAAAGGAGAAAGTGTTCACCTTAAACCCTTTATTCGATATCATCCTTGCTCCTTCTTTCGAAGCACTCCTGACCTTTGCCAGAACAAGCTTGCAAAATGAAATCCAGACAAATGTTGCATCGAGGTAGTTACATAATCAAGTAGCATATATATCATGTATTTCCTCATAAGAGGTTACAAGTTCAAATCCAAAGGGGGCTAGGGTATGTATACCTTCGTAGACTTTACCAGTCAAAATCAATGGGCGGAGGGGGTCTCATACACCAATTTGGTGTCTGGATTGGTCATGACCTTAAAAATAGATTATTATTATTATTATTATTATATCCAAAGAAAGTATGAAGAATAATAACACACAATATTGAAACAAACACAAAATTGGAGGTAAAGAGAACTCGTATGTTAACACCAAATATCAATGTTAGTTACAACCTGACTCGCTTCTAGCACTGCTTTGGAGCCAATCGCTTGGGTTCCTCCACAGATCCTTCAAGCATATACTCAACAATGAGTCTCTTCCTTGAATAACCCAATAAGGATAAGGAGACACCTTATGACTATATAAGAAGGAAGAAACACCGGAAAAGGAGTTTCTAGGTTGGGGGATGATACTCAAAGGAAAAAGGAATAGGGAAGCTTGCTAGATATCAACAACACAACCTTGCACCAAAAGAATTGTCCTCATTCTAACCCTAAATGGTTCTTTTATATATTCCCCAGGGGGTTAGAGAAGTTGGAATCCATTTTGTATGGGCATGGGGACATTAGGAAATGAGCCCAACCGAAAACCCACCTGAAAACTCAAAATTATTTTATTTTTCATTATTGTTTAGGGAATTTGCAAGTTTTACAATGACAAGTCACATATTTCCACACTTTTCATCAAATGGGACCACATATATGTGCAAAATACATGTTTTTTAGATGATTTTCATGAGGCAAGTTGGGAATTTGTCTAGCCATCCAAAGGAAAAGGTTAGGCCATGGCACAAATGCATAAGTGTGACATTTTGTGATATAAAAGATGCCCCCTAATGTGTGAGGTTAGAAAGGCAACATGATGGCCGAAATGTATTATAAACTTTGAGAGTCGAGGATGCATTGAAGTAAACCAGTGGAGGTCCTCGAACAACTGATCCAAGAACAAAAACCATCAACAAACATCAAGTAACAGTTTTCTATTCCCAAGTCGGGCATACCCATGCTCAGGATTGATATAATCATGGCCTCCAAATCAAGTACACTACATATCGATGGTATATGTGAAATATAGCTATAGTCCATGGCCACAAATGGATCCATGTGATATAAATGAATTATATCACAGTGGATCCATGTGATATAAATGAATTAGCAAGAATGGCCATGGAAAATACACAGTCGATCCATGTCAAAGTAGATCATAGCCACAAAGAGATACACAGTGGAGCTATGTGTAAAAATCGATAACAGAGGATATAGTGGACCAATGGAGAGATGGCAACATATGGATTGGGAAGGGGCACAAAAGACGTGATGCTCATACTTCACCCGAGATCTTCACAACGATCCATCATGGTACATGTCTACACTATGTGAATAGATGAGTAAAAGTTGAACATAATGAGATAATGTTTGATTACCAGTCATTGATGTATACCGTTAACAAATGCGAGACAACCCACTGGTGATGATAATGGGTGTCAAGGTACCATGGTACAATCTAACAAGTGTGAATAAATGAGTTGATGTCGAACACTTGGCAGAATCTATCGATCGAGGGAAATTGATGTATTCCCACTGTTAATAATGAGGAAGCCTTCCACTGGCGACTGCAATCCCCAAGGTACCAAATATGAATCTAGATCCCTATCCTAGAGAAATATGTATCGAATTTGACGGGAAGAGATCCGTTGGAAGGAAGTCATTAAGGAATCCTTCATCATCCAACACGAGGGGTGGCAGAAGGCCAAATATTTAAAAGAAATCTGGTGAAAAGATAGGTACTTGTGATGATGAGATTGACTTGACTAACTCAGGAAGGTCGACTTGCAGGGTTAGGAACTAACTACAAAATGACCAACTCAGGTTGAAACTTTCCCTTGAATAGAAGCATGACACATTATGTTACTTAGGAAGCATGGACTATAATATGGGATACATTTGTGGTACAGGAGGCATAAAAAAATTCTTCATATAGTTGGAATAATAACCAACGAGGGGAGATAAAACTCAAAAATGAGAAAAAGTCTCTTAAATCCATACTAGACCCAAAATTATGAGATGCCGACTCAAGATTGTAATTTTTTCAAGGGTGACAAGATTGCTGCTAACACAAGAGATAAACACTTTCCCCCCTTCTTTTTGGTTTTTTTAATTTTTTTGGTCTTTTTCATATTATTAAAGGCTTAAAAAAGAATAAAATAATGCTATAGTACAATGGAAGAAACGAGTGTCACGGGCAAGAAAACTAGTCCCAAAGCGCAAGGAACATACCTATGCTCAATGAAAGGAAAGCATGTGCAAGATATGGACACTTAGGGAGTGTTTCCTCCAGGGATAAGGTGTCGAGTCACAAAGGAATAAATTGAAAGGCTGGGAACTGATAGGAATTCATAAGCGATGGGTTCAACAACAACATGTTGCAACCGACATTAGGCCTAAAAGCATGAGTGGTCAATATGCAATGCAATTAACACTCAACTTTAGGAAGTAAACCTCCCATCGTGGTATTTTTCGTAAGTTTAGTCTCCAGGGCACGAAAAAGAGTAAAATAATACCAAGGAGAACTCTTTTAGTCAAAGTTTGACTAGAGTATTCATTTTTCGTAAATAGTCTGTTCGTTCTGGAAAAGGGTTAAAATTATACCGAAAAGACATCATTTCAAATCCATTTTACGAGTGTGAAATAAACAAGTTCACTCATCCATATTGTCATGTTTAAGGAGTCTGAAAAGAGATCAACTGAAACTCCAATGTCCTTTTTCGTAAATTTAGTCTCCTGAGCCCAAAAAAGTGTAAAAAACAATTGAGGAGAACTCTTGTAGCTAGTAGACTAGAGTATACATTTTTCGTAAGTAGTCTATTCGGTCTGAAAAAGAGTAAACTTGTGTCAAACAAAAGTTTCTTTAGATCCATTTAACGAGTGTGAACAAAACAAGATCACTCGACAATATTTTCAATTTTAAGGATTCTAAAAAGATCTTAACTGTAGACTCCACAATGTCATTGTGAGCAACATATAACGGAGGGAGTCTCATGGATAATGGAAAGAATAAGATTGAGTAAGAAGCATGAAGTTCGAATGCAAACTCGTGACGGTGCTAACTAGGACTCCCGAGCATAAGGAACAATCCTACAGCATGAGCAACATCATACAATGAGGTTATAAACTAAAGCACCCATGGAAGGTAGGATCTACCATCAACAAACCGACGTTTTTAATCAAATGAGAAGGATTCATCACTTGTCAATGGGGTCGACCCTAGGTTTAATAAGAAATGAAAACTATTAATGCAAGCAGTTCAAGTGAATGCACCCTATACTAAATTACAATTACGAGAACATTACCTTCCCAGATTCTTGCAAAAGACTCGACCAATCGAAGAAAATAGACCACAAATTGTCCAAAGTATAGACTAAGACCTGCAAAAACAACCATAAAGTTATAAGGGACTATTTATTAGTTGAAATTTTGGAAACATATCAAAACTATAGGAAGTGGGCTTTTACAATTTGATTAAATACTAGCATATTTACCCATTTACTAAGTCATTTTAACCATTTTACCGAAAATTACCCAAATTACCCAAAACCCTTGAAATTCCAACAAGGATTTGTGGATCTTGGAGCAATGAAATCCTTTGTCGTCTGGACCAAGTAAGTATCTACACCCTATCCTACAATTTCATTTCTTCCTTTACTCATTTTCATGGAAAAAAGGGGCTTAACCCTTCTTTGTCAAAATTGACTCTATGCATCTGGGGGTTGCCTTAAGGAAACCTGTGTATATCCAAAGCTGGTAGAAATACCAGTCACAGATATTCATGACTGTTAGAACTAAAGGCTATTAATTCCCAAAGAAAATACCGAAAAACAAATGCTCAGTTAAATTTTCTTGGAAATTTGACAAGATGTTTGTTCATTGGAGAGGGCGCGAACATGAAGAGGTGGATTGGGCGGTCTTTGACGATGACAATGCCAAACAAGATTTACATGAATGTGGCATGTATAAATTTTTCTTATTGGTGGCATGAGGGACCAATGAAGATAACTAAATCTCTTGATTAGATATTGGCACCATGATGTTGAAGCCTTTATGCTTGCGGGGCAATTATTGACAATCACTGTAGAAGATATCTACTTTATCATTGGTTTGTCTAGGAGAGGGAAAGTACCAAAATTCCAAACTCAAAGAAGAGGTGGGAGAAGTATCAACGATTACATCAATGAGTACTTTGATGCTGACACTAAGAAGAGTGGATCTCAGATGCCCATCAAACAAATTACCAATCTGAGCCTCCAAGCCATCCTTTACACTATGGTGTGGATTGTAGGATCCAACTCTTTGCAGTTAGTTTCTCGGGACCAAATGAAACACGGGGTTGAATTCCTAAGACCCTCTATGTTCAATTGGAGTATGATGATGATAAACTTCATGAAGTCTCAACTTACAGATTGCAAGCTCAATAATACTAAGAAATTTGGCTTCGGCAATGTCCTATGCACCTTCTTCCTTGAGAAGGTTCATATGATGAGCCCAAGGACATATGTATGAGGACATTGGTGACCATGGCCTACCATGGTCCGATGGACCTAGTTGATAGCTTAGCTAGGAGGGGGGGAATTATCCAACCCTTATGACAACGACTTTTTCAGTTGGTGGGAGCGATAGACTCCCTTTATCAAGGATTACCCTTATGTCAGAATCGACTTCACTAACGATCCAGACATCATCCTTCTTCCTGAGGATGAGCCACGTGATATAGATACTTTGTTTTTGTGTTATTTAATTTTTATTTTTCTAATATATATATATACATGAAAAGGTAAAAAGACCTATTCTTTTTGTGAGATCCATCATATTGATAAGTACTTTAATTTGTATGCAGATAGAGCACCTGTGAGGTGGGATAATGTCCCGTGACACAGCCGACGAGGAAGAGAGGAGGTGGGTCTCAGTGACAATGCAACTAGGACCTTGCGTAGTGTGGGTAGAAACTTTGAGGGCCTCACTTGCAATGTGCCTATGAAGACTATTGATGACCTCCCTATAGGCATGAAACGTCATGTCATGGGAGTACCCAGACCATGGGTTAGATTGTTTGACCATTTTCCAAACTCCATCATTTTCTATGATAGAGTCCATCGACCTCAGGCCTAGATACATTATGTGCTCATAGCACCATTCTTTTACTAATATGACATTATATGGCATTCAGGGGCTCAGGGACTCACATTTTGTACTTATGGATCTCATTTTGATATATATATATATATATATATATATATATATATATATATATATATTATCCATTTTGTGCATTATATATTTTTTATGTGTTTTACTTACAAGTGAAAATATTTACATGTGAATGTGTGTGCTTACGTTACTAGTGATGTAAATTCCAATCTAAAATATAATCATCCTAGGCATCAACTAGTTCATTAGATCTCCTAGGAATATGCTCATAAGTAATAGCATCAAATGAATGTTCCAGAAGATGTGCCCTAAGGAAAAGTTGTAACAGCATTGAATCGCGTAGTCGATACGAACCATTTAACTGCGATACCACCAATTGTGAATCCAAGAATAGTTGAATGTGACTAATTCCATGTGACAATTCATCTCACAAAATCTCAACAAATGTGCTATACTCGACGACATTGTTAGTATTTTACTCAATCCACGCACCTTCAACAGATACCAGCTGGTTGAAAGGCGAATAGATTACCCACACAATGGATGCTAAATGTAGAGTATGGTGACTAGCGTCATCTTTGAATCCAAAGTAGGCCAACGAATATTCAGACATATTCCACACATCATACGAACAAAAATTACTAACACAACAAAAAAATTCTAAACAAAACTATGTACAAAATATACAATAGTTACAAAAAGTGTTAATGCTCGAGCCTTTGGGCTCAAGCACATTACTTCTTAATATAGAGCCATTTTTTGGGCTCCGGCCATAGATTAACATCATAATATGTGAGCTCATAAGATCCTTTCTCCAACACCCATCGCACGACATATGGGTCGTACCACATGGGGTTGAATTTTCCTGCCCCCAGGGGTTCCTTATCTTGGTCATAGACCAACACAAGGTCTCCCTCGAAGAAAACCCTAGGATGAACAGATTTATCATACTTAGACTAAACACGCTTATTGTGCGCCTCATTTGCTAAGGATGCATCTCGATGTTTCTCGTCAATATGTTCAAGATAGATTAGGTGCTCCTCAAACTGAGTCGTATCAGGAAGGAGGTCGACCATGATTTTCAGTGAATGGATCTCACATTCAATTATAAAAACTACATCCACTCCATGGAAAAGTTGGAAAGGCTAAAAACCAGTAATAGTTTTGACTAAGGTCCAGTAAGCCCATAATGTTGGATATAGCATCAAGTACCAATTCATTCGGGCTGAGTTAACCATTCTTCTTAATATCATCTTTAATGATTTCTTTATGGCTTCAACCTGGCCGTTGTCCTAAGGATAGTAGGTAGAAAAATTATTCTACCTAAAGCATATATTTGATGCTAACTCAATCATCATGCAGTTCTGAAAGTGACTGTCGTGGTCCATGACAATCTCTTTCAGAACCCTAAACCTAGCTATGACCTGATCAAAAAAGAACAGTGTTGCATTTTCCCCGTCATTAGAAAATGTTGCCATAGCCTCAACCCACTTAGTGAAGTATTATATGGCCATGATAATGTAACGATGCCCCCTGGCCAAAGCTGGGTGGCATGTCATATAATCTACCCCCGAATTGGTGAAAGGGTCGATAGTAATAACATGAAATATGGGATCAAGATGCGTGCACATTTGATTAGTGAAGATCTAACATGGGTGACATTTCTTGACCACCTCGATACAATCATTGAATATCGTGGGCCAAAACTATCCAACGTGAAAAATATTTTGGGTTGTTTCCAACCTAGATAGGTGACCACCACATGATCCACTATAGAAGTCATTTAACACAGCCTCCGCTTCTTCAAAATTCAAACAATGACAAAGAATCGAGTCCACCCCACGCTGATACAATGTTTCTGTAATAATGAGGTATTTTTTAGCCATGTGATGAATTCATCGTCTCTCATATCGTGAACATTTTGGAGGGAAAATCAGATTCTGGAGATATATAATAATATCTCCATACCACGAGTCAGATGAAGAGATGTGAAAAATATGCTCATCTGGAAACGAGTTTGTCAATTCGCTTTCCTCATTCTCAACTGGGAACTCCGACATTAACTTAGAAAATACCAAAGACTTCTTGGATTTCACGGATGTAAAATCCAAATCAAATTATTGAAGAACAAAAATATTTTTTTGTACTTCCCGCCAATAATTCGCCTAGTCAAAACATATTGGAATTGATTAACAATGGCGATAATGGTTGTCTTATGTAGAAGAATGTTGTGTTGAAGTCATTGGAAATTATGAAATGATGCCAGTTATAGATTTTCAATGTGTGAATACTTGATTTCAGGACCCATTAATGCAAGGATTAGATAATAGATGATGTGCTCCTAGAGCTCATCATCTTCATGAACAATAACAATGCCAATCGAGGATTCAGCTACTGCCAAATATGACAAGAAATATTGATTGTAGTCGGGGGTACTCAACAAAGGAATCGAAACAAAATCCTTTTTTAATGCCTCAAATGAATGTTGTGAGGATTCGTCCCAATAAAATGGGATCCCTTTCTTCAAAAGGTGCATGAACCCTTCGTGATGTTGGCATAGTTCGACATGAATCACCGAAGGAAATTTTCATTTCCCTATAGGCTCTGAATTTGTTTAATCATACACGTGGGAGGCAATTGAATTATTTCCTCAACCTTTAAGGGTCAACCATGATCCTCTTTTTCGAAACGATGAACCCAAGAAGATGACTAGAGGTCACACAAAATATACACTTGTGCAGATTCAATCAGATCTGATAGTAACAAAATTGTTCAAAAAACAAGCGGAGGTGTAAGAGATGTGGGGATATATTATACGAATGAGTTGTAAGATCATCTAATTATGCCTCCACTATACACTTCAATTCATGAAAAGTGAACCTCATGGCCCATTGTAATGTAGCACCAACATTTTTAAGACCAATGGGAATCTTATTATAAGAGAAGTTTCCCCGGGGACATATAAAGGTTGTCTTGTGATAGTCCTCCGGACAAATCTCAATCTGGTTATAACCATAAAAACCATCCATAAATGAAAACATTTCTCTCCCTATGCACTCATCTAAAATCTGGTCGATGAATGGGGTCATAAATTTATCTTTGGGACAAGCCTTATTTAACTCCCATAAATCCATGCATACACGAATTGTACCCTATTTTTTATCAACCAGAACTGGGTTGGATACCCATTCCCTCAAAGGAACAGGGTAAATGAAGCCCGCATTAAGCATATTTTCCACTTATGCTTTGATTGTCGTCACCTTCCTAGGTTTTACAGGTCTCAACTTCTTTTGAACTGACTTTACATTTTCGTAGGTTCAAATTTTTTGTTGAAGTATCTGAGGATTGATGCTAGGAATTTCCTCATAAGACCATGCAAACACATATTGAAACTCTTTAAAAAGTGTCATGTATTGAACGATCTTGTCTTGTGATCATTTTTCTCCGATGAATACATTTTCTATGACATTATGATTCCTGTATATTTTTATTGGGATCATCTCCAATATATTAGCCATATTTCCTTTGGTGTAGACATCACGTCTGGCCAAGGGATTGACTGTCCTATCAACATTTCTAAAAATAGATGACTTAAACTCTCCATTATATATTTAACTGAGTTTAGGGAGGGAATATGATCTGTGATGCATATTCCCTCATGGCCTTTCATCTCCTACCATTTCCTCAATAACAACTTCATTTGATGGAAAAACTGTGTCTAAACGGTCTTGGGAGATTGAAGATTTTTTATCCCAAACAAGCTCGGGAAAAACATGATCCTCTTTCATGACCGAGGGAGTTTGATATGGGTCTCTCATGGTGTGTTGGATGGCTTGATAATATATTTCATCTGCAGACAAGGTTTCAGCCATCCCGACATGGACTCGACCCTCAACCTAACTAGACAGTGAGGGTAGCGTCCATGGATCATGCATATACAGCATTATAAATGAAGCGACCCTATCGATGAAAGTCCTAAAACCTATATTTTGGAAGCTGACTAGAGTGGCATGAACATACGAAATCGGTGCAGAAAAATCAAAATATCCCATAAGAAAAGGGTACATTCCACAACCGATACTCTCAGTTACTTCCTAAGAGTTTTCGATCCATGGGACAATAGTCTTGGGTCTATCTCCCACATCAGAAAGGTTGGACGCCACATGATCAATGGCTACAATTATTCCCTCATGGGGAAATCATATAATCTAGAATACCGTCGAGATCACAGTTGTCATGGAATATGTCCAAATTCTTCCTAACAACAGATTATAGTTGAGAAGCACGTCGACTAATTTAACTTCCATGCAAACGAATTTTCCCCCTAGCTTAACTGTACAAGAAGGAATCATACCATGTGGTCGAAATGATCATCCATTGAAGGAAGTCAAGAGGGTAGGAGAGGGGGTAAGCTTAGGATAACCGATAGCTTTCCAACATGACAAGGGCATTACGCACGTCAAAGCGCCCTCATAAAAAACGGTTCTATTAACCAAAAGATTGTTGCAAACAACACCAATCTGGAAATCTACATGATATGGAAGGTGATGCCTCACATTAGTAGCATCAAACTTCATTATGAGCTAAATGGAGGAATCAACAACTCCTATGGAAGACAACAATGCATCGCGTTGTGAGGGGAAACTTTGGAGCACCTCCAACGCGGAAATTCCACAGAGCGTCTAATTCAAAACCTCAACAATCAAATAATTGGGGTGGATCTCACATTAGGGTTATGTGTTTTCTATTTATAGACACATTTAGGTATGTGTGACAATGTCTCTTTCTCAGGATTCTCTATGTGAAGAGGGGCCTCATCTTATGAATCCTTACCCTTCTTAGTCGACTCTGGATTATCATAATTTCAAGATCTTTTTGACAAATCTACATCCTTTAGCTTTTAATGGCTAAGTATATTCACTACTCCTTTATATCCATCAGATAGAGGCACACTTGAAGTGCCCCCTTGTGGGTTGAAGTTGGAAGAACAACCCTACAAATGCTACCCTTGTGGAAAGGGATTCTTCAAAACAATAGTCTGTTGCTCCTGATTCAACCTTATAAGATGCTAGGATTCTTTCATATATGGGAATTGATGTGTAAGGTTATCTTCATCACAAATATTGCAAGGAAATTTCACCTTCCTTTTCTCATCTTTGGCCCCCTCAACATTCTTATGAGATTTTTTGTTATTACCCCCACTACCCTTCTTACCCTTGATTTGTTTCTTCTCATTGGGTTGTTGAGGAACCTTTGAAGTATTTGCTTGCACATAATGTACGTTAGAAGACTGGGTGGTGGGGCTGGTCGAGCCATAGGTTGGACCAACCACAGGTTGTTGAATAACAAGTTTTTACATCTGTCTTGTAGCCAATTTTGCGGCTTTAGTTTGAGAAGAACCCACTATGTCATTAGCATGTGGGTTAGACTTTGTCTTTTCCAAGTTGAGAGTAGATTGCAACACATCCAAAATAATATCATAGAGCATGCTCGATTGAGAGTAAATGATCTCTAGTTGTTGCGCCTAAAAGATCACTTGTTCTTCTGAAAACACTCCTGAAGTCACAACATCCTTCAAAATGTATGAGAGTAGAGATTTCAGGAACCATTCAAGGAGAAACTTTGGCAGAACCATATCTTTAATCAATCTCTTCCTTCTCCTCCATTCTCGGATATGATCGTAAATGTGTGTGGCCTTATCTTGCTCAAAATTTTCCAGCAATTTTGTTTCGGCATCATACAGGAAAAGGAGTTGGAAATGGTTTAGGAAAGCCATGGCTAAATCACCAAAAGTTTAGTACTTCCTCCTTTCAAGTTCAATGTACCACTTGGCAGTTCCTCCAGTAAGAGTACGCTAGAACAAACACAATTGAATTGAATCGTTACCAAGCAAGTTGGATAAACACCACAAGTGAAACGTCATTACGTGGTCCTATGGATCCTCACCATTTTTCCCCTCAAACTTGGGTATGTCCGAAGGTAGTTTGGATGGGACCACATAACAGCTAGGTTCATGAAGAATGGGTTCATTAATCAACTTGGATAATTCTATTAAATGCAACGTTTCCATAAATGGTAACCGAGGTTGCGTCATTGACTGATTGGAAGCAAAGGAAAAAATATTGGCATGGGGGTAGAATGACTGGGAAAGGGGTTTCCCCTTGCGACATCCCTTGAGATGGATTCCATTGGCCTTGGAGAGGGGTACTCCCCAAAGGTGCCCCTAGCAAAGAAAAATTTCCTTTTCAGGGGACGGATTAACCTTGGAAGGGTTTCCCCTTGCCGACATTGCGGATGTAGTGAAAGGGTTACTCCTGAACCCACCGTAAAGTGTGAACGGGGTTGATGTAGAAGACATACTAGTGGATTGATATCCACTACCCATAGATGCACCCCAGATCCATGTGGGGTTAGGTCTGGAATATTGGAAAGGTTTGCTTCCAAAAAATGGGGCTAACGGAGGAATGTGACCTCTGCCCTAAGAAATGACTTGGTAAGGAGATGGAGTGCTCCCTACACCAACATTCAAAGATTGGAATGCTGAGTGAGATCTAACTAATGTGTCAAGTGAATCCATCAAGTACATTTTGTATGAAAAAGCATTTGTTGTTGATGAAAATGATGTAGTTGCACTCGAAATTTGAGCAAGACCGATGACGCAATGTTGCTAGTTTATGCATGATGGTGTATTTAATCACACCCGTCATTTGGTTCGACATACCAGGAGGAAATGTTCCCCCAGTGACTATCATCAAGGTGGGATTTGTGCGGTCTTCCGACCCTGACACTGGCAGAGTGTTTTCCATTGTGTCCTAGTAGGGAGGGCTACTATCAGTAAGGTCTGATCTGGGAGGTGGAACTTGTATGATTGGAAATGGAAAAGTACCAGATAATGGAGGATTAAAGTGTGGAGTGAACTCCTCAGAACCAATATCCTCAATGATTACCTCCTCTGGTTATGAAACGTTAACTCCTGGAGGATTAATGTTTGAGATCTTGGTCTAACCAATCAGTAGGAAATTGTAGAAAAGATCAAGATGATGCCTTTGTGGAGGCAG
The DNA here is from genome assembly GCA_032191745.1 of Picea mariana. Classification (NCBI taxonomy): domain Eukaryota; kingdom Viridiplantae; phylum Streptophyta; class Pinopsida; order Pinales; family Pinaceae; genus Picea; species Picea mariana. The sequence continues at coordinate 94,225 of JASDQU010242119.1, forward strand.
AGGAGAATTATTAATAACCTCTTCCTTGGGTGGAATGCCTTGAATTCTCCATGATATTTGGGGTGATTGATCAACCATTTTGAGAGATCAACTCTCGGTGACAATCTACTCACCATCATAAAGTTGAACTACGTTCACCAATCACACCACTACAGATCCCTAAAAGACAAGACAAAGATAAACAACTCTGTTAATATTTCGACTCAAGTGGATTAAGTCTTATGACTGGAATAACAACAAAGTGGGCTCGATCCCTTTTGAATGGGGGCACGAGTTGATTAAGTCTCACGGGCCAACACACGAAGGTATGAGAAGTAGTTATCCTGACCTCCACAGATCAACATTATCCGGTGCAAGTGTCCTCACTTTGTGAGGCACCCTTGAGCAGTACCAAAATGTGTGATGAAAAATATGCCCCAGGTACTAAAACAAACCCCCGTGGTAACCTTCTAATATAACTAGGATAAAAAACTATGGTTACCAACTTACAGTCAGTGCCTGGGGGGTACAATTGACATTCAGGATCGAAAGTGTGGGTAGGGTATCAAATCCCAAAGCCTCAAAAGCACCGCCTCTCACGGAGGTATGGGTATGATTGAAACCCCCAATACACAATCTCTCTACCACACTTGGTCCAAATGTGGAGGGGAATCTCCTTGGCTATTTATTATGCGACCATGTGTTTAACTCCTATGTTAGAGGAGCTTCCAAAATAAACCTATACGACAATTGTATTCTTCACTCTCTATCTCAGACATCTATGTTGGTTTAGTGGCCTTGGATAAATTTACTCTCCAACCTACCCCAAGGCCCTAGCCTAAATTTGTTTGTTCACCCTAGAAAAATGAAATTTTCTAATGGATTTTAGTTAAGCATTCATTTTCATGGGTTGTTCTTTACTCATAAAGGGTGCAGATGCAACTTTGGTGATGTTCTGTCTGACTCCAAAAGTAATGCAAAATAAGAACACAATGCAGTTTCTTCAAATGAAAAATTGATGCAACTATGCTTACAAAGAAAACTCTTTTTATTTTCAATGAAAGAAAAACATTTTGAATGCAAGATTTAAGACACCTTGAAATCACACTACATATTTCTTTTCATAAACCCAATGCAAACAAGAATGCAAAACTTGCACAGCTAGATTCTTTTATTTTTCCAATGAAAGGCTACCACTACCAAAGTTTCATGGAAATTTAACTACCTGAATGCTAAATAACTAACTCTTTTCTTGTAACGATGAGAGGAAAGGGTTCAATAAAGGATATGTAAGCACATAAGTGTATTTTGTTTCTTTTTCATTTTTTCAAAAGAAATGAAAAGAAAACAAATGCAAATTTTCTTTTTCTTTTTCAAAGAAAGAAAGAAAGTATAATGAGAGAAACAAACATCCTAAGGCCACTGAAAAAATCAGTGAAACTATAAACACCTCAGGCTAAACAATATTGAAACTTCAAACATCTTATAACCTTATAATTGAAAATGAAAATCACAAAGTTTTTTTTTTTCTTTTTCTATATAATAAACATTTCCAGAATAGAGAAAATCCAGAAAGGAACTCAGGACACTCAAGGGAACTGACAAAACCAAACTCCAAACCTAGAGGAAAAGGAATTTGTTTTAAAACTCAAATTTTAACACAGGTACACGAATGTGTGCAGTGCAACTTGCAGATATTCATGATATGTAGAAGAGAAACTCATGGATGTACGTGGGTTGTAGAGAAGCAACAGGTGGATGGCTTGGAAATATCAGAAAAAATAAAAATCCACTTAGGAGATGAGGGTTTTAAGAACTTGAAAGAAACTCCTGAGAGGATAAAGCTCAATGAAAAACCCAAAAAAATCAGAAATCACAACAAGGAAAGAAACAAGCAAGGGACCCTAAACAAATTGACCCAACTAGGAGAAATCCCCAGTATGGTCACCAATTCTCTTGACAGGATATTTCCCCCATGACTTTGGGTCAAGTCACAAAAGATCGAGACCAGATTGAGAAGACTAAAATATTCCCTCACAAACAAATGTGCAAACTGAAAAAATAACTACTTTTTTCTAGGAGAGAGTAGAGAAAGATATAAGGATAAAGTGTGCACCTTAAACCCTTTGTTCGATGTTGATCCATGGTCCTGATTTTCAAAGTGCTCCTGAAATTTTTCGGAACAATCCTGCAAAAGGAAATCAAGACAAATGTTGCATCGAGGTAATTACATAATCAAGTAGCATATATATCATGTATTATATCCAAATAAAGTATGAAGAATAATAACACACAATATTGCAATGAACACAAAATTGGAGGGAAATAAAACTCTTCTTTTAACACCAAATATCAAAGTTAGTTACAACCCGACTCACTTCTGGCACTGCTTTGGACCCAACTGCCCGAGTTCCTCCATAGATCCTTCAAGCATCTACTTACCAATGAGGCTCTTCATTGAATATCCCAATAAGGATAAGGATACACCTTATGGCTATATAAGAAGGAAGAAACATTGGAAAAGGAGTTTCCAGGCTGGGGGATGATACTCAAAGGAAAAAGGAATAGGGAAGCTTGTTAGATCTCAATAGCATAACCTTTCACCAAAACACTTGTCCTCATTCTAGCCCTCAATGGTTCTTTTATATATTCCCCAAGGGGTTAGGGAAGTTGGAATCCATTTTGTATGGGCATGGGGACATTGGGAAACGAGTCCAACCGAAAAACCCACCCGAAAACTCATAATTATTTTATTTTTCATTAATTTTTAGGTCATCCATGGGTTTTACACTTACAAGTCATGGATTTCCATGCTTTGCATCAAATGAGACTACGGATATGTGCAAAAGACATGTTTTTTAGATGATTTGCATGAGACAAGTTGGGAATTTGTCTAGCAAGCCAAAGGAAAAGTTTAGGCGATGGAATAAATGCATAAGTGTGGCATTTTGTGCTATAACAAAGAGTAAATGCATACTAGGAGGGATGTACCAAAAAAAAGAAACAATAGTTGGAGGATTTGTTGTAGGTATACAAAGGAGTGTTCCTGGAGCCTAAAGATATACCACCTAATAGGGAAGTGGAGGACGAGATATATTTGTTTCCTAACTCCCCATTACTAAATATTGTGTTGTATAGACAGTCAATTCTGAAAGTAGATGAAGTGAAGAAACAATTGCAACAACTACTAGAGAAGTGATTGATCAGGATTTAGGGGCGGAACGAACCGATTAACATAATGAATACAATAAACTCATAGATATGAATAATAAAACAGACATCTAGTGAATAATAACTTCTGTTGAATAAATGAAATAGGTTGAAATTGTAAAACTGCAGAACTAAAACACTTGGTCAAATGGTGGTAGCTATCTCTGAGAAGAGATGTGGATGCTATGAGATGAGCATATCTCTGATAAGAATGATTACAATGAGGCTCTAGAGGCCTTTTTGATATTACTCATGAATTCCAAAACCCTAGACATCCAAAAACCTAACCCTAGGAGGTGAAACACCAAAAGTCATGTGGGCCCCTATGGGTAAGTTGGTACCTCAACTACCCGGGGTCGTAAATTTTGAATATGACCTTTGTTTTAGGCACATGATAGCCCATTGGAAAGTTATTTTATACAACTACACATTAGGCCATCAAACTCTGACTTTGTCTACAGTTTGAGTGTGGAGAGCCAAAAAAACATTGTTTAAGGATCCAAAATGGCCCTAGAAGTACAACAAGATGTGCTGACATGAAAAAATACAAAATAATCCAGTTGGATTAGGTGAGAGGCCATCAATATCGACCTGGAAGATGTGTATGGCTTCAAATATCCACAGAAGTGTAGAACCCACAATTACAAAGAAGTACAAAAGAATGTGTCGGACTAAAAATGGACAAGAGAAGCCAGTTGGAATAGGTGGGTGGCCACCAATATCCACCTGGATCAGTGATACAGGAGGATATCCACAATATATCCAATGACATGGTCTCAAATTCTATTGAAAATTTCTATACATTGAATATATTATCAATATCTTTCCAACACAATTTGAATGGGGTCAAAGAGACATTGTATGTAAAATATATGGCTCAATGAAGTTAAAAGAAACCATGTAAAAAAAGGTACAATGTTGAATGGACCTGTATCAAATTATAACACATGGACCAATAAGAAGGAAATACATGGAAAGGTTGGATGTATGTATGGTACTCTCCAAAATATTGCAATCCTGGCTTCAACATGGCACCAATACTTCACACTCAAATGATATGTGTGGAGTTTGTTACTAAAAATCCATTGAGATTCATAATCTCCGTCAATGTGGAATAAAACTAAAACGACGAGATTAAAAAAAAAACATATAAAATGTATTTCTATTGTGCAAACCAACCAAATCCATGAGCATCACATGCCATTAATGAAAACCACAAAGTACTCCTTGTGTGCCATTACAATACCTTGTATACAATTGCTAAGGAGCTTTATATAATATAAAATCATGTTATGCATTGTATGTGGGATATGTTATCCCAAAAAAAATGAAAGTAGTGGATTCAAATGGATTTTAACCCCACCATTTTCTACAAAAGAGATAGTTCCTTAACATTATACCATGCACTTTGAAAGTATTATAAAATGGATCGAATTTTATTTAAAGAGATAGCAAAGACCCTTTATTGGGAAAATAGGCAAGTAGTGTTCATTGTTGTGGGAAGAAGCCATTGAAGGTTGGGAGGCTTCTTGTATTGTCTTCTTAGAGAACACTAGTGACTCTTTTGGAAATTGAAGATTATTCTTTGATGTAAAGAGATTGAATTTTGTACTTTGCATCATCTTTAATTGATTGGTTCCTCGATTAAGCTAGACCTGGAGACATAGCTCAGGAGGGGTGAGATTTGTTACCAATTTCTTTAGTATTTTTTATGATTATTTCTATTTTATTCTCAATGTTAAAAAATTGATGATTTAAATTTATTAAGCTATTTTTTAACGAAATTATGGGAAAATTGAGAAGCTTTATATTTGAATTAAAATTAGTGTAATGAAGTAGTTTTAGCACCAATTTTGGATGAAGTTTGGTATCAGATCATTTGATCATGGATACATTGATTTGGATTTGCATAATTGTTGGTATTGAATGCTAACCAGGTCTAAGATCAGGCATGGAGAACGTTCGCTTAAAGAGTACAATTCTACGATTGATACGATACATGCATTCCAACAACTAGAAATGGAACTTGAAAGGGAAGAAACCCTTATTAAATCTAAAAGAATGTTTCATAAATATTTTCTCGACATGAAAACCATGGTGGAAGAGTTATACAGAGAATGCAAGAAGAAGGGAGAAGGCCCAAGTCAAGGTAAGAGAGAAGGAGGTGGTGATGATTCACCTCAAACTCCTCCATATCCATAAGATCCTTCAAGTTTAAGTTCCTCTTTAGTTCCCCACAGAAAACAACCAGAGAAAGATGATTCTAATTTTCCTTTGTTAAAATTAAATGTGAAATTTTATTTCCCAATGTATAATGGAGAGATTAATGAAGATAAATTGGATAATTGGATCAATAAATTTGATGTACATTGTAGGGTTCAAAGAATTGTGGATGAAGAATCAAAAGTCCAGTTAGCAACTCTTTGACTAGGGGGTACAACATTGATCTAGTGGGAGAGTAAGAGTCAATAATATCCTATTAAGAAAGGTAAAATGATATCTTCTTGGTATGAATTAATAGCTACATTAAAGAAGAAATTTTATCCTTTAGGGTATATGCAATAAAAAATATAGAATCTAAGGCAAGGTAGAGTGAAGAATGTGTAACAATATACTCAAGAGTTCAGAAAGAGGGAATTAATATTGGACATTCCTCTTTATATGCAAGAAACTCTTTTGAATTATATTGGTGGGTGGAATAATTATTTGAGACATACTTTCTCATGCTTAACCCAACTAATATTCATGAATTTTGTGTCCAAGTGTAACATACCCAGCCTTAGACCGTTGGGTCATGCCAATT
>JASDQU010242119.1:105721-125511 GCA_032191745.1 Picea mariana
TGTGTGTGTGTGTGTTTAGTAATTAGTTAGTTATTTCTCTCTTTTATTCATTTCTTTTAGGATTCTTAGATTGGCTAATGGAGACATTAAACCCGTTAGAACGAGTTACACCAAACGGCTTGGGTTATTTCGACAACCTCGGACTGGACTCGCTCTTCCAGTTGATGGGCGGTCAATTTCGCCCGTCAACACTACCTCATCAAAGAATAAAAAGAGAAGGAAAATAAAGACAAAAGGGAGGAAGAAATTTTCCGAGAGAGGTATGCTTGGAGCACAGTGAGGTTTTCCTCTTTTATTTACCATTCATTCTCCATTATTTTCAGTAGGGATTTGATGAAGTTACTAGAGAATGTATTGCAAAGTAGCGGAAGAATCCAAAGCATTACTTATTTTGGGTTGTGTAAATGAGGTAATTTGTTTATTTTATTAAGTCTATTGTGTTTTATGTATGATTTTCAGTACTAATCAGTTTTCTCTTATGCAAATGACTTCCTTGAGTTTCATTGGGACTGCTCACTATATGATGTGACATACCATCTTTGATAATTAAAGAATAGAACTTCGGTCCAAGTCTATGCAAAGCCTTGAAAGCTTCAACAAATTCAAGAAAATGTATGGGGAATTTCATTTAAAAATAAAGATCAAACTCTTGGGCTTTGGAATTTACTTCTTTTTTAATCTTTATTTCCTTTTTCTTGTTTAATATTCAAACCATTAAATACAAATCAAATGAATTTATTCACCTTTTTAATTTTATGTATATAAGTGTTTACTTGTTTTATTCTTATTAGTTTAATTTTATTTTTAACTAACTGTAACATTAAAAGAAAACACATAAGAATAACAAAACATTAATATGTTTGTTTCTTTAAACATTTCAATGTACTTTTTTAATTTTATTTTATTTTACATATTTTTACTTTTGGTTAACTATTTACATGTTACCAAGAAAATAAAATACAACCATTTTTATATTTTAGTTGACAACAATATTTAAAATAAAATTTTCACTTCACTTGTTACGTTCCTATAAATATTATTCATTTTAGAGTTTCTCATTTTAACAATTTTCATACTAACTTTTTAAATTTTTGTTTTATATTTCATGGAAAAGAAAACATAAAAATTACAAAGGTTGCAAAATATATAAAAATTAATTAATTGCAAAAAATCATGCAATAAAGATTTCAATTTTTTTAACTTTAGGGTTTTCTTTTAACTTAGGGTCTAGTTAGTTTAAGTTTCTTTTTAAGTTTTTCACTTACATTATTCACTAAAATTTTGTTTAATTTAACATTTTATACAAAATACAAAATATAAAATAATATAAAGGCAAAATACACAAAAATCATATATCTTCAAAATACAAAGTTTGTCCATATTTCTTCTTCTTTAACTATTTAATTTTGTTATTTATTTTACAATAACTTTAGTCTAATTTACTTCTCATGCACAAAAAAAAAAGTCTAAAAATCACATAGTTGCAAAAAGACATAAAAATTTAATATCTCCAAAATGACAAATAATGATTTCATACTTAGACTTCTTGTTAGGGTCTAATGTATTTAAGTTTAGGCTATAAAAAAAGGTGACCATTCTCACCTCTTCTTGGTTTAGCCGACTAAGAGATTGAGATGTTGGTGTTGAGAACTCTCTAGTCCCTCAGCATAAACAACACACAAAAGTAAATCAAAGATCTCTCTAGTAAGTGCCAATCAATTCATAAAGTTGATCGGTTCTAGCAAGAAATATGTATTGTTTTTATTAAGAGAGAATCAGGTGGGGAAAGAATTGGTAAGAGTGTTGATGATATATTTCCCTCGTGACTTTGGCTCAAGCCACAACATCTCGAGACCGGATTGAGAAGACTGAAATATTCCCTTACAAACAAATGTGCAAACTGGAAACATAACTCTTTTTTGCTAGGAGAGAGTAGGGAAAGAGAGAAGGAGAAAGTGTGCACCTTAAACCCTTTGTTTGATATCATCCTTGCTCCTTCCTTCGAAGCACTCCTGACCTTTGTCGGAACAAGCCTGCAAAATGAAATCTAGACAAATGTTGCATCAAGGTAGTTACATAGTCAAGTAGAATATATATCATGTATTTCCTCATAAGAGGTTACAAGTTCAAATCCAAAGGGGGGTAGGGTATGTATACCTTCGTAGACTTTACCAGTCAAAATCAATGGGCAGAGGGGGTCTCATACACCAATTTGGTGTCTGGATTGGTCGTGACCTTAAAAATAGATTATTATTATTATTATTATTATTATATCCAAAGCAAGTATGAAGAATAATAACACACAATATTGAAACAAACACAAAATTGGAGGTAAAGAGAACTCTTATGTTAACACCAAATATCAAAGTTGTTACAACCTGACTCACTTCTGGAACTTCTTTGGAGCCAATCGCTCGGGTTCCTCCACAGATCCTTCAAGCATATACTCAACAATGAGGCTCTTCCTTGAATAACCCAATAAGGATAAAGTGTCTTATGACTATATAAGAAGGAAGAAACACCGAAAAAGGAGTTTCTAGGTTGGGGGATGATACTCAAAGGAAAAAGGAATAGGGAATCTTGCTAGATCTCAACAACACAACCTTGCGCCAAAAGAATTGTCCTCATTCTAACCCTAAATGGTGATTTTATATATTCCCCAAGGGGTTAGGGAAGTTGGAATCCATTTTGTACAGGCATGGGGACATTAGGAAATGAGCCCAACCGAGAAACCCACCTAAAAACTCAGAGTTATTTTATTTTTCATTATTTTTTAGGGCATTTGCGGGTTTTACAATGACAAGTCACATATTTACGCACTTTTCATCAAAGGAGACCACATATATGTGCAAAATACATGTTTTTTAGATGATTTTCATGAGGCAAGTTGGGAATTTGTCTAGCCATCCAAAGGAAAAGGTTAGGCCATGGCACAAATGCAAAAGTGTGACATTTTTTTCTATAAAAGATGCCCCCTAATGTGTGAGGTCAGAAAGGAAACATGATGGCCGAAATACATTATAAACTCTGAGAGGCGAGGATGCATTGAAGTAAACCAGTGGAAGTCCCCAAACAACTGATCCAAGAACAAAAACCATCAACAGACATCAAGTAAGAGTTTCCTCTTCCCAAGTCGGGCATACCCATGCTCAGGATTGATATAATCATGGCCTCCAAATCATGTACACTACAGATCGATGGTATATGTGAAATATAACTATAGTCCATGGACATGAATAGTACACAGTGGATCCATGTGATACAAATGAATTAGCAAGAATGGCCACGAAAAATACACAGTCGATCCATGTCAAAGTAGATCATATCCACGATGAGATACACAGTGGAGCTATTTGTAAAAATCGATAACAGAGGATATAGTGGACCAATGGAGAGAACAATATGATCCTCTAAAAGTACCAATTTCCATGAGGTGGCAACATATGGATTGGGAAGGGGCACAAAATATGTGATGCTCGTACTTCACCCGAGATCTTCAAAACGATCCATCATGGTACATGTCTACACTATGTGAATAGATGAGTCGAAGTTGAACATAATGAGATATTGTTTTATTACCAGTCATTGATGTATAGCGTTAACAAATGCGAGACAACCCATTGGTGATGATAATGGGTGTCAAGGTACCATGGTACAATCTAACAAGTGTGAATAAATGAGTTGATGTCAAACGCCTAGAAGAATCTATCGATCGGGGGAAATTGATGTATTCCCACTGTCAATAATGAGGAAGCCTGCCACTAGCGACTACAATCCCTAAGGTACCAAATATGAATCTAGATCCCTATCCTAGAGAAATATGTATCGAATTTGATGGGAAGAGATCCGCTGCAAGGAAGGCATTAAGGAATCCTTCATCATCCAACATGAGGGGTGGAAGAATTCCAAATATTTAAAATAAATCTGGTGAAAAGATAGGTACTAGTGATGATGAGATTGACTTGACTAACTCAGGAAGGTCGACTTGCAGGGTCAGGAACTAACTACAAAATGGCCAACTCAGGTTGAAACTTTCCCTTGAATAGAAGCATGACACATTATGTTACTTAGGAATCATGGACTATAATATGGGATACATTTGTGGTACATGAGGCATAAAAAAATGCTCCATATAGTTGGAATAATAACCAACCAGGGAAGATAAAACTCAAAAATGAGAAAAAGTCTCTTGAATCCATACTAGACCCAAAATTAGGAGATGCCGACTCAAGATTGTGATTTTTTCAAGGGTGACAAGACTGCTGCTAATACAAGAGATACACACTTTCCCCCCTTCTTTTTGGTTTTTTTAATTTTTTTGGTCTTTTTCATATTATTAAAGCCTTAAAAAAGAATAAAATAATTTTATAGTACAATGGAAGAAATGAGTGTCACGGGAAAGAAAAATAGTCCCAAAGCACAAGTAACATACCTATGCTCAATGAAAGGAAAGCATGTGTAAGATATTTCGTAAGTAGTCTATTCGGTTTGAAAAAGGGTAAAATTGTGTCAAACAGACGTTTCTTTAGATCCATTTAACGAGTGTGAATGAAACAAGATCACTCGAAAATATTTTCAATTTTAAGGATTCTAAAAAGATCTTAACTATAGACTCCACAATGTCGTTGTGAGCAACATATAAGGGAGGGAGTCTCACGGGTAATGGAAAGAATAAGACTAAGTAAGAAGAATGAATTTTGAACGCAAACTCGTGATGGGGCTAACTAGGACTCCTGAGTGTAAGGAACAATCCTGCAGCATGAGTGACATCATACAATGAGCTTATAAACTAAAGCACCCATGGAAGGTAGGCTCTACCATCAACAAAACGATGTTTTTAATCAAATGAGAAGGTTTCATCACTTGTTAATGGGGTCGACCCTAGGTTTAAGAAGAAATGACAACTGGTAATGCAAGTAGTTCAAGTGAATGCACCCTATACTAAATTCTAGTTACGAGAACATTACCTTTCCAGATTCTTGCAAAAGACTCGAACAATCAACGAAAATAGACCACAAAATATCCAAAGTATAGCCTAAGACCTGCAAAAACAACCACAAAGTTATAAGGGACTATTTATTAGTTGAAATTTTGGAAACATATCAAAACTATAGGAAGTGGGTTTTTACAATTTGATTAAATACTAGCATATTTACCCATTTACTAAGTCATTTTAACCATGTTACCAAAAATTACCCAAATTACCAAAAACCCTTGAAATTCCAGCAAGGATTCGTGGAGCTTGGAGCAACGAAATCCTTTGTCGTCTGGACCAAGTAAGTACCTACACCCTATCCTACAATTTCATTTCTTCCTTTACTCATTTTCATGGAAAAAAGGGGCTTAACCCTTCTTTGTCAAATCGACTCTACGCATCTAGGGGTTGCCTTAAGGAAACCTATGTATATCCAAAGATGGTAGAAATACCAATCACAGATATTTGCAACTGTTAGAACTGAAGGCTATTAATTCCCAAAGAAAATACCGAAAGACAAATGCTCAGTTAAATTTTCTTGGAAATTTGACAAGATGTTTGTTCATTGGAGAGGGCATGAACATGAAGAGGTGGATTGGGCAGTCTTTGATGATGACGATGCCAAACAAGATTTACATGAATTTGGCATGTATAATTTTTTTCCTATTGGTGGCATGAGGGCTCAACGAAGATAACTAAATCTCTTGATTAGATATTGGCACCATGATGTTGAATCCTTTATGATCGTGGGGCAATTATTGACAATCATTGTAGAAGATATCTACCTTATCACTGGTTTGTCTAGGAGAGGGAAAGTACCAAACTTCCAAACTCGAGGAAGAGGTGGGAGAAGTATCAATGAGTACTGTGATGCTGACACTGAGAAGAGTGGATCTTAGATGCCCATCAAACAAATTACCAATTTGATCCTCTAAGCCATCCTTTACACTATGGTGTGGATCGTAGGATCCAACTCTTTGGATTTAGTTTCTCGGGCCCAAATGAAACACAGGGTTGAATTCCTAAGACCCTCTATGTTTGACTAGAGTACAATAATGATAAACTTCATGAAGTCTCAACTTACAGATTGCAAGCTCAATAATACTAAGAAATTTGGCTTCAGGAGTGTCCTATGCACCTTCTTCCTTGAGAGGGGTCATATGATGAGCCCAAGGAAATATGTATGAAGACACTGGTGACCATGGCCTGCTATGGTCTGATGGACCTAGTTGATATCTCAACTAGGAGGGGGTAAATTATCCAACCCTTATGATGACGAATTTTTCAGTTGGTGGGAAGGATAGACTCCCTTTATCAAGGATTACCCTTATGTCAGAATTGACTTCACTAATGATCCAGGCATCATCATTCTTCCTGAGGATGAGCCACGTGATATAGATACTTTGTTTTTGTGTTATTTAATTTTTATTTTTTGAATATATATATGTGTGTGTGTGTGTGTGTGTGTGTGTGTGTGTGTGTGTGTGTGTGTGTGTGTGTGTGTGTGTGTATACATGAAAAAGTAAAAAGACCTATTCTTTTTGTGAGATCCATCATACTGATAAGTACTTTAATTTGTATGCAAATAGAGCACTTGTGAGGTGAGATAATGTCCTGTGACACAACTGACGAGGCAGAGAGGAGGTGGGTCCCAGTGACATTGTAACTAGGACCTTGCATAGTGTGGGTAGAAACTTTTAGGACCTCACTCGAAATGTGCCTATGATGACTATTGATGACCTCCCTATAGGAATGAAACGTCATGTCATGGGAGTACCCAGACCATGGGTTAGATTGTTTGAACATTTTCCAAACTCCATCATTTTCTATGATAGAGTCCATCGACCTCATGCCTAGATACATTATGTGCTCATAGCACTATTCTTTTACTAATATGACATTATATGGCATTCAGGGGCTCGGGGACCCCCATTTTGTACTTATGGATCTCATTTTGATATATATATATACTATTTGTTTTGTGCGTTATATATTTTTTATGTGTTTTACTTACAAGTGAAACTATTTACATGTGAATGTGTGTGCTTACGTTACTGGTGATGTAAATGCCAATCTAAAATATAATCATCCTAGGCATCAACTAGTTCATTAGATATCCTAGGAACATGATAATAAGTAATAGCATCAAATGAATGTTCCATAAGATGTGCCCTAAGGAAAAGTTGTAACAACACCGAATCACGTAGTCGATACGAACCATTTAACTGCGATACCACCAACTGTAAATCCAAGAATAGTTGAATGTGACTAATTCCATGTGACAATTCATCCCACAAAATCTCAACAAATACGCTATACTCAACAACATTGTTAGTATTTTACTCGATCCACGCACCTTCAACAGATACCAGCTGGTTGAAAGGTGACTAGATTACCCATGCAATGGATGCTAAATGTAGAGTATGGTGACTAGCATCGTCTTCGAATCCAAAGTAGGCCAACAAATCTTTCGACATATTCCTCACATCAGAAGCACAACAATTACTAACGCAACAAAAAAATTCAAAACAAAACTATGTACAAAATATAAAATAGTTACAAAAAGTGTTAATGCTCGAGCCTTTGGGCTCAAGCGTATTACTTCTTAATATAGAGCCATTTTCTGGGCTCCATCCATAGATTAACATCATAATAAGTGAGCTCATAAGATCCTTTCTCCAACACCCATTGCACGACATATGGGTTGTACCAAATGGGGTTGAATTTTCCTGCCCCCAGGGGTTCCTTATCCTGGTCATAGACCAACACAGGGTCTCCCTCGAAGAAAACCCTAGGATGAATGGATTTATCATACTTAGACTGAACATGCTTCTTGTGTGCCTCATTTGCTAAGGCTGCATCTTGATGTTTCTCGTCAATATGTTGAAGATAGATTAGGTGCTCCTCAAAATGAGTCGTATCAGGAAGGAGGTCAACCATGATTTTCAGTGAAGGGATTGCACATTCAATTAGAAAAACTGCTTCCACTCCATGGACAAGTTGGAAAGGTTAAAAACCAGTAATAGTTTTGACTAAGGTCCAATAAGCCCACAATGTTGGATATAACATCAAGTACCAATTCATTCGGGCTGAGTTAACCATTCTTCTTAATATCGTATTTAATGATTTCTTTATGGCTTCAACCTGGTCGTTGTCCTGAGGATAGTAGGTAGACAAATTATCCTACCTAAAACATATCTTTGATGCTAATTCAATCATCATGTAGTTTTGAAAGTGACTATCGTGGTCTGTGACAATCTCCTTCAGAACCTTAAACCTAGTTATGACCTGATTAAAAAAGAACAGTGTTGCATTTTCCTCGTCATTAGAAAATGTTGTCATAGCCTCAACCCACTTGGTGAAGTATTATATGGCCATGATAATGTAATGATGCCCCCTGGCCAAAGCCAAGTGGCATGTCATATAATTTACCCCCGAATTGGTGAAAGGGCCGACAATAATAACATGAAATATGGGTTCAGGATGCGTGCACATTTGATTAGTGAAGATCTAACATGGGTGACATTTCTTGACCACCTTGATACAAACCTTGAATATCGTGGGCCAAAAGTATCTGACGTGAAAAATATTTTGGGTTGTTTCCAACCTAGATAGGTGACCACCACATGATCCACTATGGAAGTCATTTAACACAGCCTCCGCTTCTTCAAAATTCAAACAATGACGAAGAATCGAGTCCACCCCACGCCAATACAATGTGTCCGTAATAATGAGGTATTTTTTAGCCATGTTATGAATTTGTCATCTCTCATTTCGTGAACATTTTGGAGGGAAAATCAGATTCTGGAGATATATAATAATATCTCCATGCCACGATTCAGATGAAGAGATGTGGAAAATATGCTCATTTGGAAATGAGTTTGTCAATTCGCTTTCCTCATTATCAACTGGGAACTCCAACATTAACTCAGAAAATACCAAAGACTTCTTGGATTTCACGGATGCAAAATCCAAATTGAATTATTGAAGCACAAAAATATTTTTTTGTACTTCCCGCCAATAATTCGCCTAGTCAAAACGTATTGGAATTGATTAACAATGGCGATAATGATTGTCTTATGTAGGAGAATGTTGTGTCGAAGTCATTGGAAATTATGAAATGATGACAGTTACAACTTTTCAATGTGTGAATACTTGAGTTCAGGACCCATTAATGCAAGGATTAGATAATAGATGATGTGCTCCTAGAGCTCATCATCTTCATGAACAATAACAATGCCAATCAAGTATTCAGATACTGCCAAATATGACAAGAAATATTGATTGGAGTCGAGGGGACTCAGCAAAGGAGTCGAAACAAAATCCTTTTTTAATGCCTCAAATGAACGTTGTGAGGATTCATCCCAATAAAATGGGATCCCTTTCTTCAAAAGGTGCATGAACCCTTCGTGATGTTGGCATAGTTTGACATGATTTGTCGGAGGAAATTTTCCTTTCCCTATAGGCTCTGAAGTTGTCTAATCATACGCGGGGGAGGAAATTGAATTATTTCCTCAACCTTTAAGGGGTCAACCATGATCCCCTTCGTCAAAACGATGAACCCAAGAAGATGACTAGAGGTCGCACAAAATATACACTTGTGCGGATTCAATCAGATTTGATAGTAACGAAATTGTTCAAAAAACAAGCGGAGGTGTAAGAGATGTGGGGATCTATTATACGAATGAGTTGTAAGATCATCTAAGTATGCCTCCACTATATGCTTCAATTCATGAAAAGTGAACATCATGGCCCATTGTAATGTAGCACCAACATTTTTAAGACCAAAGGGAATCTTATTATAAGAGAAGGTTCCCCGGGGACATATAAAGGTTGTCTTGTGCTAGTCCTCTGGACAAATCTTGATCTGGTTATAACCATAAAAACCATCCATAAATGAAAAAATTTATCTCCCTATGCATTCATCTAAAATTTGGTCGATGAATGGCGTCATAAATTTATCTTTGGGAAAAGCCTTATTTAACTCCCATAAATCCATGCATACACGAATTGTACCCTACTTTTTATCAACCAGAACTGGGTTGGATACCCATTCTCTCAAAGGACCAGGGTAAATGAAGCCCGCATTAAGCATATTTTCCACTTATTCTTTGATTGTCATCACCTTCCTAGGTTTTACAGGTCTCAACTTTTTTTGAACTGACTTTATGTTTTCGTAGGTTCAAATTTTTTGTTGAAATATCTGAGGATTGCTGCCAGGAATTTCCTCATAAGACCATGCAAACACATCTTGAAACTCTTTAAAAATTTTCATGTACTGAACGATCTTGTCTTGTGATCATTTTTCTCCAATGAATACATTTTCTATGAAATTAGGATTCCTATAGATTTTTATTGGGATAATATCCGATATATTAGCCATATTTCCTTCGGTGTAGACACCATGTCTGGCCAAGGGATTGATTGTCCTATCAACATTTCTAAAAATAGATGACTTAAACTCTCCATTATATACGTAACCAAGTTTAGGGAGGGAATATGATATGTGATGCATATTCCCCCATGGCCTTTCATCTACTACCATTTCCTCAATAGCAACTTCATTTGATGGAAAAACAGTGTCTAAACGATCATAGGAGATTGAAGATTTTTTATCCCAAAAAAGCTCGGGAAAAAGATCATCCTCTTTCGTGACCGAGGGAGTTTGATATGGGTCTCTCATGGTGTGTTGGATGGCTTGATAAGATATTCATCTGCAGACAAGGTTTCAACCATCCTGACATCGACTTGACCCTCAACCTAACTAGACAGTGAGGGTAGCATCCATGGATCATGCATATGCAACATTATAAACAAAGTGACCCTATCGATGAAAGTCCTAAAACCTGTCTTTTGGAAGCTGACTAGAGTGGCGTGAACATACGAAATCGGTGCAGAAAAATCAAAATATCCCATAAGAAAAGGGTGCATTCCACAACCGATACTCTCAGTTACCGCCTAAGAGTTTTCAATCCATGGGACAATAGTCTCGGGTTTGTCTCCCACATCAGAAAGGTTGGATGCCACATGATCAAGGGATACAATTATTCCCTCATGGGGAAATCATATAATCCAGAATATTGTCGAGACCACAACTATCATGGAATATGTCCAACTTCTTCCTAACAATAGATTATAGTCGAGAAGCACGTCGACTAATTTAACTTCCATGCAAACGAATTTTCCCCCTAGCTTAACTGTACAAGAATGAATCATACCATGTGGTAGAAATGATCATCCATCGAAGGAAGTCAAGAGGGTAGGAGAGGGGGTAAGCTTAGGAGAACCGATAGCTTTCCAACATGACAAGGACATTACGCACGTCAAAGCCCCCTCATAAAAAACAGTTCTATTAACCAAAAGATTGTTGCAAACAACACCAATTTGGAAATCTACACGATATGGAAGGTGATGCCTCACATCAGTAGAATCAAACTTCATTACGAACTAAATGGAGGAATTAACAACTCCTATGGAAGACAACAACGCATCACATTGTGAGGGGAAACTTTGGAGCACCTCCAACGCGAAAATTGCACAGAGCGTCTAAGACAAATCCTCAACAATCAAATAATTGGGGTGGATCTCACATTAGGGTTATGTGTTTTCCATTTATAGACACCTTTAGGTATGTGTGACAATGTCTCTTTCTCAGGATTCTCTATGTGAAGAGGGGCCTCATCTTTTGAAGCCTTACTCTTCTTAGTCGACTCTGGATTATCATAATTCCAAGATCCTGTTGACAAATATAAAACCTTTAGCTTTTAATGGCTAAGAATATTCACTACTCCTTTATATCCATCAGATAGAGGCACACTTGAAGTGCCCCCTTGCGGGTTGAAGTTGGAAGAACCACCCTGCAAACTCTACCCTTGTGGAAAGAGATTCTTCAAAACAACAGTCTGTTGCTCTTGATTCAACTTTATAAGATGCTAGGATTCTTTCATCTATGGGAACTGATGTGTAAGGTTATCTTCATCACAAATATTGCAAGGAAATTTCACCTTCCTTTTCTCATCTTTGGCCCCCTCAACATTCTTACGAGATTTTTTGTTATTACCCCCACTACCCTTCTTACCCTTGATTTGTTTCTTCTCATCGGGTTGTTGAGGAACTTTTGAATTATTTTCTTGCACATATTGTACGTCAGAAGACTGGGTGGTGGGGGTGGTCGAGCCATAGGTTGGACCAACCATAGGTTGTTGAGTAACAATTTTTTACATTTGGCTTGTAGCCAGTTTTGTGGCTTTAGTTTGAGAAGAACCCACTATGTCATTAACATGTGGGTTAGACTTTGTCTTTTCCAAGTTGAGAGTAGACTACGACACATCCAAAATAATATCATAGAGCATGCTCGATTGAGATTAAATGAGCTCTAGTTGTTGTGCCTGAAAGATCGCTTGTTCTTTTGAAAACACTCTTGAAGTCGCAACATCCTTCAAAATGTACGATAGTAGAGATTTCAGGAACCATTCAAGGAGAAAATTTGGCAGAACCATAGCTTTAATAAATCTCTTACTTCTCCTCCATTCTCAGATATGATCGTAAATGTGTGTGGCCTTATCTTGCTCAAAATTTTTCGGCAATTTTGTTTTGGCGTCATACAAGAAAAGGAGTTAGAAATGGTTTAGGAAAGCCATGGCTAAATCACCAAAAGTCTAGTACTTCCCCCTTTCAAGTTCAATGTACCACTTGGCAGTTCCTACAGTAAGAGTACACTGGAACAAACACAATCAAATTGAATCATTATTAAGCAAGTTGGATAAACACCACAAGTGAAATGTCATTACGTGATCCTATGGATCCTCACCATTTCCCCCCTCAAACTTGGGTATGTCCGAAGGTAGTTTGGTTGGGGCCACAAAATATCTAGGTTCATGACGAATGGGTTCATTAATAAACTTGGATAATTCTAGCAAATGCAACATTTCCATAAATGGTAATCGAGGTTGTGTCATTGACTGATTGGAAGCAAAGGAAAAAATACTGGCATGGGGGTAGACTAACTAGGAAAGGGGTTTCCCCTTGCGACATCCCTTGACATGGATTCCATTGGCCTTGGAGAGGGGTACTCCCCAAAGGTGCCCCTAGCAAAGAAAAAGTTCCTTTTCAGGGGATGGATTAACCTTGGAAGGGGTTTCCCCCTGCCGACATAGCAGATACAGTGAAAGGGTTACTCTTGAACCCACTGTAAAGTGTGAACGCGGTTGATGTAGAATACATACTAGAAGATTGATATCCACTACCCATAGATGCACCCTAGATCCATGTGGGGTTAGGTTTGGAATATTGGAAAGGTTTGCTTCCAAAAAATGGGGCTAACGGAGGAATGTGACTTCTGCCCTAAGAAACGACTTGGTAAGGAGATGGAGTGCTCCCTGAACCAACATTCAAAGATTGGGATGCTAAGTGAGATCTAACTAATGTGTCAAGCACATAAATTGAGTATATTTTGTATGAAAAATCATTTATTGTTGATGAAAACGATGCAGTTGCACTCGAAATTTGAGCGGGACCGATGACACAATGTTTCTAGTTTATGCATGATGGTGTATTTAATCACACCCGTCATTTGGTTCAACATACCAGGAGGAAATATTCCCTCAGTGACTATCACCGAGGTGGGATTTGTGCGGGCTTCTAACCCTGACACTGGCAGAGTGTTGTCCATTGTGTCCTAGTAGGGAGGGCTACTATCAGTAAGGTTTGATCTAGGAGGTGGAACTTGTATGATTGGAAATGGAAAAGTACCAGATAATGGAGGATTAAAGTGTGGAGCAAACTCCTCAGCACCAATATCCTCAATGATTACCTCCTCTGGTTATGAAACGTTAACTCTTGTAGGATAAATGTTTGAGATCTTGGTCTAACCAATCGATAGGAAATTGTCGGAAAGATCAAGATGATGCCTTTGTGGAGGTCGATGAGAATTATTCCTAACCTCTTCCTCAGGTGGAAGGCCTTGAATTCTCCATGATATTCGGGGTGATTGATCAACCATTTTGAGAGATCATCTCTTGGTGACAATCTACTCATCATTCTAAAGTTGAACTACGTTCGCCAATCACACCACTACAAATCCCTAAAAGACAAGACAAATATAAACAACTCTGTTAATATTTCGACTCAAGCGGATTAAGTATTATGACCGGAATAACAACAAAGTGGGCTCGGGCACTTCTGAATGGAGGCACGAGTTGATTAAGTCTCGCGGGCCAACACACGAAGGTATGATAAGTAGTTATCCTGACCTCCATAGATCAACCTTATTTGGTGCAAGTGTCCTCACTTTGTGAGGCACCCTTGAGAAATACCTAAATGTGTGATGAAAAATATTCCTCAGATACTACAAAAAACCCCCATGGTAACCTTCTAATATAACTAGGATAAGAAACTATGGTTACCAGCTTACAGTCAGTGTCTGGGGGGTACAATTGACATTCAAGATTGAACGTGTGGGTAGGGTATCAAATCCCAAAGCGTCGAAAGCACCGCCTCTCACGGAGGTATGGGTATGATTGAAACCCCCAATACACAATCTCTCTTCTATACTTGGTTCAAATGTGGAGGGGAATCTCCTTTGTTATTTATTATGCGACCTTTTGTTTAACTCCTGTGTTAGGATCTTCCAAAATAAACCTATACGACAATTGGATTCTTCACTCCCTATCTCAGACACCTATGCTGGTTTAGTGGCCTTGGATAAATTTACTCTCCAACCTACACTAAGGCCCTAGCCTAAACTTGTTTGTTCACCCTAGAAAAATGAAAGTTTCTAATGGATTTTAGTTAAGCATTCATTTTCATGGGTTGTTCTTTACTCATAAAGGGTGCGGATGAAACTTTGGTGATGTTCTGTCTGACTCCAAAAGTAATGAAAAATAAGAACACAATGCAGTTTCTTCAAATGAAAAATGGATGCAACTACGCTTACAAAGCAAACTCTTTTTATTTTCAATGAAAGAAAAACATTTTGAATGCAATATTTATGACAGCTTGAAATGCACACTACATATTTATTTTCATAAACCCAATGCAAACAAGACTGCAAAACTTGCACGACTAGATTCTTTTATTTTTCCAATGAAAGGCTACCACTACCAAAGTGTCATGGAAATTTAACTACCTGAATGCTAAATAACTAACTCTTTTCTTGTAATGATGAGAGGAAAGGGTTCAATAAAGGAGTTGTAAGCACATAAGCGTATTTTGGTTCTTTTTCATTTTTTCAAAAGAAATGAAAAGAAAACAAACACAAATTTTCTTTTTCTTTTGCAAATAAAGAAAGAAGGTATAATGAGAGAAACAAACATCCTAAGGCCACTGAAAAACTCAATGAAACTAGAAACACCTTGGGCTAAACAAGATTGAAACTTCAAACACCTTAGAACCTTATAATTGAAAATGAAAATCACAAAGATTTTTTTTTTCTTTTTCTATATAATATACATTTCCAGAATAGACAAAATCCAGAAAGGAACTCAGGACACTCAAGGTAACTGACAAAACCAAAATCCAAACCCAGAGGAAAAGGGATTTTTTTGTAAAAATCAAATTTTAACACAGGTCCACGAATGTGTGTAGTGCAACTTGCGGATATCCATGATATGTAGAAGAAACTCACAGATGTACACGGGTTGTAGAGAAGCAACATGTGGATGGCTTGGAAATATCAGAAAAAATAAAATCCACTCCAAAGATGAGGGTTTTAAGAACTTGGAAGAAACTCCTGAGAGGATAAAGCTCAATGAAAAACCCAAAAAATTCAGAAATAACAACAAGGAAAGGAAAAAGCAAGGGACCCTAAACAAATTGACCCAAACTAGGAGAAATCCCCAGTATGGTCGCCAATTCTCTTGACAGGATATTTCCCCCATGACTTTGGGTCAATTCACAATAGATCGAGACTAGATTGAGAAGAATGAAATATTCCCTCACAAACAAATGTGCAAACTGAAAAAATAACTACTTTTTTCTAGGAGAGAGTAGAGAAAGATATAAAAATAAAGTGTGCACCTTAAACCCTTTGTTCAATGTTAATCCCTGGTCTTGCTTTTCGAAGTGCTCCTGAAATTTTTCAGAACAATCCTGCAAAATGAAATCAAGACAAATGTTGCATCGAGGTAATTACATAATCAAGTAGCATATATATCATGTATTATATCCAAAGAAAGTATGAAGAATAATAACACACAATATTGCAATGAACACAAAATTGGAGGGAAATAAAACTCTTCTTTTAACACCAAATATCAAAGTTAGTTACAACCCGACTCACTTCTGGAACTGCTTCGGACCCAACCGCCCAGGTTCCTCCACAGATCCTTCAAGAATCTACTTACCAATGAGGCTCTTCCTTGAATATGCCAATAAGGATAAGGATACACCTTATGGCTCTATAAGAAGGAAGAAACATTAGAAAAGGAGTTTCCAGGCTGGGGGATGATACTCAAAAGAAAAAGGAATAGGGAAGCTTGTTAGATCTCAATAGCATAACCTTTCACCAAAACACTTGTCCTCATTCTAGCCCTCAATGGTTCTTTTATATATTCCCCAAGGGGTTATGGAAGTTGGAATCCATTTTGTATGGGCACAGGGACATTGGGAAACAAGTCCAATCGAAAAACCGCCCGAAAACTCATAATTATTTTATTTTTCATTATTTTTTAGGTCATCCATGGGTTTTACACTGACAAGTCGTGGATGTCCATGCTTTTCATCAAATGAGACTATGGATATGTGCAAAAGACATGTTTTTTAGATGATTTTCATGAGACAAGTTGGGAATTTGTCTAGCAAGCCAAAGGAAAAGGTTAGGCCATGGAATAAATGCATAAGTGTGGCATTTTGTGCTATAACAAAGAGTAAATGCATACCAGGAGGGATGTACCAAAAAAAAGAAACAATAGTTGGAGGATTTGTTGTAGGTATACAAAGGAGTGTTCCTGGAGCCTAAAGATATACCACCTAATAGGGAAGTGGAGGGCGAGATATATTTGTTTCCTAACTCTCCATTACTAAATATTGGGTTGTATAGACACTCAATTCTGAAAGTAGATGAAGTGAAGAAACAATTGCAACAAATACTAGAGAAGTGATTCATCAGGATTTAGGGGCGGAACGAGCTGATTAACATAATGAATACAATAAAATCAGAGACATGAATAATAAAACAGATATCTAGTGAACAAAAACTTCTATTGAATAAATGAAATAGGTTGAAACTGTAAAACTGCAGAACTGAAACACTTGGTCGAATGATGGTAGCTATCTCTGAGAAGAGATGTGGATGCTATGCGATGAGCATCCGTCTGATAAGAATGATTACAATGAGGCTCTAGAGGCATTTTTTATATTACTCATGAATTCCAAAACCCTAGACATCCAAAAACCTAACCCTAGGAGGTGAAACGCCAAACGTCATGTGGGCCCCTATGGGTAAGTTGGTACCTCAACTACCTGGGGTCGTAACTTTTGAATATGATCTATGTTTTAGGCACATGATAGCCCATTGGAAAGGTATTTTATAGAAATACACATTAGGCCATCAAACTCTGACTTTGTCTACAGTTTGAGTGTGGTGATCCAAAAAAACATTGTTCAGGGCTCCAAAATGGCCCTGGAAGTACAACAAGATGTGTTGACATGAAAAAATACAAAATAACCTAGTTGGATTAAGGGAGAGGCCACCAGTATCCACCTGGAATATGTGTATGGTTTCAAATATCCCCAGAAGTGTAGAACCCACAATTACAAAGAAGTACAAAAGAACGCGTTGGACTAAAAATGGACAAGAGAAGCTAGTTGGAATAGGTGGGTGGCCACCAATATCCACCTGGATCAGTGATACAGGAGGATACCCACAATATATCCAATGACATGGTCTCAAATTCTATTGAAAATGTCTATACATTGAATATATTATCAATATCTTTCCAACACAATTTGAATGGGGTCAAAGAGACATTGTATGTAAAATATATGGCTTGATGAAGTTAAAGGAAAACATGTAAAAAAAGGTACAATGTTGATGTCACAATGTTGAATGGACCTGTATCAAATTATAACACATGGACCAATCAGAACGAAATACATGGGAAGGCTAGATGTATGTATGGTACTCTCCAAAATATTGCAATCCTGGCTTCAACATGGCACCAATACTTCACACTCAAATGATATGTGTGGAGGTTGTTACTAAAAATCCATTGAGATTCATAATCTCCATCAATGTGGAATAGAACTAAAATGACGAGATTAAAAAAAAAACATATAAAATGTATTTCTATTGTGCAAACCAACCAAATCCATGAGCATCACATGCCATTAATGAAACCCACAAAGTACTCCTTGTGTGCCATTACAATACCTTGTATACAATTCCCAAGGAGCTTTATATAATATAAAATCATGTTATGTATTGTATGTGGGATATGTTATCCCGAAAAAAAATGAAATTAGTGGATTCAAAGGGATTTGAACCCCACCATTTTCTACAAAAAAGATAGTTCCTTAACATTATACCATGCACTTCAAAAGTATTATAAAATGGATTGAATTTTATTTAAAGAGATAGCAAAGACCCTTTATTGGGAAAATAGGCAAGTAGTGTTCATTATTGTGGGAAGAAGCCATTGAAGGTTGGGAGGCTTCTTGTATTGTCTTCTTAGAGAACACTAGTGACTCTTTTACAAATTGAAGATTATTCTTTGATGTAAAGAGATGAAATTTTGTACTTTGCATCATCTTTAATTGATTGGTTCCTCGATTAAGGTGGACCTGGAGACGTAGCTCAGGAGGAGTGAGACCTGTTACCAATTTCTTCAGTATTTTTTATGATTATTTCTATTTTATTCTCAATTTCAGTTATTTAAATTTATTAAGCTATTTTTTAACGAAATTATGGGAAAGTTGAGAAGCTTTATATTTGAATTAAAATTAGTGTAACGAAGTAGTTTTAGCACCAATTTTGGATGAAGTTTGGTATCAGATCATTTGATCATGGATACATTGATTTGGATTTGCAAAATTCTTGGTATTGAATGCTAACTAGGTCTAAGATCAGGCATGTAGAATGTTTGCTTAAAGAGTACAATTCTACGATTGGTACGATACATGCATTCCAACAACTAGAAATGGAACTTGAAAGGGAAGAAACCCTTTCCAAATCTGAAAGAATGTTTCACAAATATTTTCTCGACATGAAAACCATGGTGGAAGAGTTATACAGAGAATGCAAGAAGAAGGGAGAAGGCCCAAGTCAAGGTAAGAGAGAAGGAGGTGGTGATGATTCGCCTCAAACTCCTCCATATCCATAAGATCCTTCAAGTTTAAGTTCCTCTTTAGTTCCCCAGAGAAAACAACCAGAGAAAGATGATTCTAATTTTCCTTTGTTAAAATTATATGTGAAATTTTATTTCCCAATGTATAATGGAGAGATTAATGCAGATAAATTGGATAATTGGATCAATAAATTTGATGTACATTGTAGGGTTCAAAGAATTGTGGATGAAGAAGCAAAAGTCCAGTTAGTTACTCTTTGACTGGGGGGTACAACATTGATCTAGTGGGAGAGTAAGAGTCAATAATATCCTATTAAGAAAGGTAAAATGATATCTTCTTAGTATGAATTAATAGCTACATTAAAGAAGAAATTTTATCCTTTAGGGTATATGCAATAAAAAATATAGAATCTAAGGCAAGGTAGAGGGAAGAATGTGCAACAATATACTCAAGAGTTTAGAAAGAGGGAATTAATATTGGACATTCCTCTTTATATGCAAGAAACTCTTTTGAATTATATTGGTGGGTGGAA
>JASDQU010242120.1:25618-40808 GCA_032191745.1 Picea mariana
ACTTGTCACCCCTTGGTTATTTAGTACCCCCCATCCAAATACCACTTACCACCTCAGGGGGGGTCTGGAATACACCTTTCCCGAAAAAACCACTTTCCCACAATTTTTCAAAACCACCCGTTTTTTGTCTGTTTGACACCTCGTCTTTTAAAGCAGATTCTAGGAAACGGAGATATATTTTCAAAAATTGAGAGACATTTTTTTCAGCATGGGCTAACGAAAAAAAAAACCTTTTCAATATTTTCCACAGGTGCCACCAGTTCGGAGAATCAAAGCTTTCTTTCAGCCTCATTTTTCGGATTTTTGGTTTTTCCTGTTGCAATCCTGATTTTACGGGAGATGTTTCGGTGAGCTGGAGACAAAATTAGAGAAAATGAAGGAGGTTTGTTTCCATAACATGCACATCTACAATAAAATCCTATATTTTTTTCACAGGTGTCACCGATTGGGAGAAACCAATGTCTGATCATACCCCTTTTTTCAGCAGATTCGGCCAAATTTGCAGTTCCAGATCTTTGGGATTTACTTGTTATTTTTGGCCAGGAGGATCAAATTTGATCTCCTAAGCCTAATGATTGTAATGTTTATTTATATACATGTTTGTAATAGATTAGGATTTGTTGATTCTTTCATCCAAGAAAGCTATTCTCTGTAATATTTTTCAGATCTACCAGTAATAAAAGGAACGATTCACAAGATTCATGTGTGTGGATGTTGGTGATGTGATTTCTTCGCTGTAAATTTTTATCCTATTTTGTGATCATTTTTTTTCCTTATCTGATGATTTAAAAGAATTTAAAGTTACATAATTTATCTTCGTATACTATGTTTCCAGCTTTTAAAGATATGAGTGTTTATCTTTTGATGTTGTGATAAAGAAATTCTTCAATGCTTCTTTGTTGTGGTTGAACATCTCATCTATTTATACTATCCATCACTTTAAAATTCTAAAGGATCCATCATTTGCATTACTTTTCCCTGTGAATATACCTTATAGATCTGTGTTTTATTTCAAACTTGTCACAGACCCCATAGCCCAATGGGATTCCAATGAAGTCCTTCAGCCAAACACCTCAAAGAAATCCTATTCTTCATAGCTAGCCTAATATCTATTCAAACAAATATATATCAAAACAAAGAGATCCCTCTCTAATTTTAGGAGGGCTAGATCCTAGACTTGAAGTGGTTTTGATGTTTCCTTTGTGACTGCCTTCACATCCTTGGGAAAATTACAGAGTGCTAATAGAATGACGATCGTACTAGGGAGATTTCCCCAGTAGTACATTTCAATTTCCATATCTGATCACTGATGGTGGACAGTGACTAGACACAAGAAGGTTTAGATCATTCACCTCGTGAATCCAATCTCCAGATCAGTTCCAATTCAAAGACTCCACTAGAGGAAGAGCCTGAAGCATGACCAATCATCCTACAAAGATCAGGTACTCGAGCTAAAATTGTATTCATGATATTATTGGTTTCATCTGCAATTACTTTCTCTCTTATCATGATCTTGGTCCAGAGTATATTGTTGAAATTTAGGATGATCATTTTCAATATGAATAACCTCAAAGGGTTGAGCCCATTCCCATAGCTATGATACACACTCCTACACCTATAGAAAGCCTTGACAGACATAAGCCTCCTGCTTTATTCCCCACAACTGTCAAGATCTCAAACACATATGTAAAAATTCCAGAGTTACAGGTTGAAATTCCAGACAGTTATAAACCCTTTACTTTACCTCTTGTATCTATGAAAGTCCCAAATAGATACAAGCCTCTATTTTTGCCTCCTTTTCTCCATGACCTCCCTGCCAATTATAGTAATAATCTTCCCAGGTTTGATGGAGAGAATGTGAATATCCCTGCAGAAAAACACATCCAGAATTTTGAAGATTTCCTTGACCATTATGAGGTTGAAGATGATGATGTATATATAAGAATGTTTGCCCTGTCTTTCCAAGGTAAAGTTAAGAATTGGTTTAAAAATATCCCAGCCGCAAGCATTAGCAATTTCCATTAGTTCTTGCAAGTTTTCCTGGACCGATGGGTGATCATGGGAAATATATTTCTCATCCTAGAAGAGTATGAACATTTGAAAAGATAGCTAGGGGAGACAGTACATCAATTTTTAGGAAGATTCAATAAGGTATATCATGCAATACCTACTGATATAAGGCCACCCCTAGGATCAGCTCACTTGCATTACCCATATTCCTTTGATCCTGAGATGACATTCCAATTAAGAGAAAGGAAAATTGCAACCCTTGAATAAATGCAAAATATTGTGGTTGACATGGAAGCTAACTTGTTGGACAGAAGGGAAAAGTTAGAGGCAAAAGAAAAAGATAGATCATAAAATGAACGTATGACATCTTCAGAAGTGAAACTAGATATTTTGGCCAACACTGTAAGAGAGATGATGCAGATGATTAGCAGGAAAGATAAATGTGTTGTTCAAAGACCACATGTGCCAA
The DNA here is from genome assembly GCA_032191745.1 of Picea mariana. Lineage (NCBI taxonomy): Eukaryota > Viridiplantae > Streptophyta > Pinopsida > Pinales > Pinaceae > Picea > Picea mariana. The sequence continues at coordinate 28,098 of JASDQU010242120.1, forward strand.
TAGTTCCAGAACAGACAAGGATCAATTTCCACAAACACTTTGCAGCTCATCCTTGGTACCATGGTTGGGATAATGATCCTTTCATGTATTCAATTCACAACGTGGTAAAAGATGAAGTTCCATCTCAACTTGCAGAGGAACAACCAACTGATGTGATGTGCATGTTAGATGACATTTCTTACCTGGATAATCTACCCAATTGTGATCAGTATGATGATTATTATGAGGTTGAAAAAGATGTTGACTACTCGAAACAATTAGCAGCATGTCATTTCTAGGAATAAGATCAATTACAACTCATATATGATAATTAATATCCGCCCAACAATCATGACAATGATGAGGAAAATGTATAAAATTTGAGAGTAAGGGAAAACTCTTTTCCCTTATGTTCCTCATCTTTTCAATTTCTGAAAAGAAACTCTATGAAAGTTGTAAATAGTGAAGACATAAAAAATTTTGATGAGTTAGTAAAGGATGTCATTGACGACATGGGACGTGTTTTAGACCCAAAATAACAGTCTCTAATTTCCCTTGATTTTCAAATTTCAGATGGAAGACCAGAGCTCGAAACAAGATTTGAATCAGTGGAATGTAATTTTGTACCATTAGATTATAATTCATTTCAAATATTGAAGGAGACTCTTGAAAAAATGTTGAAGGATGAATACATAGAAAGCCAAAACCTATCATGTGAATCAATGAATTTTTTTTGTCAATCCTTCCAAGATCCCATAGCAGCAATTTTAGATGATATGTGTATTCAGGAGCCAATTTTCACATTTAGTTATGGATTGAAAAACATCTATGATTGTGATATGACCAGATAATCAGTTTCATTGCCTGGTTCAGTAGGAGGATTGCCACAAAGCCCATCAGAGCATTTGCAGTCATGTAAAGAAGTGTTGGAGGACACAGAAGACATAGGTGAAAAATTAAGTCAGGATGTTAAATTGTTTGAAGTTGAAAATCAAATGATGGGCCAAGCCTATATTGATCCTGTAAATACATATATGGAGAAATTATTCAATACAGGATCCTTTTCCATTTCTAGTATTTTTCCTATTGTTCAGGTATATCAAATCCTCTGTGGTGAAGACTAGGATGGAAATTACTCTCAAGCATGAGTAACAGACTTATTTCTGAGTTTTATCAAAGACCGTGGAAGAACAAAATTATTAGTTCAGCTGTTGGATTGGCTGCATTGGCATTTTTCCATTACCTAACTGAGCAATGATTGCAGTAGATTAGGATAGGAGAGTTTGAATAAGCTCAACATTATGAGCATCTCTTTTTCAATAGTGTTCTTTTTTATTTGGTCTCAGTTGAAAGATCAAAATAGGTACAGGTTGCAGAATAATTTTGGGATCAGCCTAATGAATAAAGCACTCGTTTTCATGTTCAGAGTTCAATAGTTCTTGACACCTCCTGAAAGAGCTTCCATCCCCAAGTGGATCCTATGTTGGGGTCCTATAATCATAGGTAACTCTATTCTTCAGCTGTTGATTTGGCATTGCCCCCACGATGAAGACTTCTGGCTCGGTTGATTCCATTTTCCCCTCCATCTGTTTCGCCTGATCCTTCATCACCCTATTGCATCATTCATCGACCATTGTGCCCTTCAATCCCTCACCCTCAATTCCTTCACCCCTTCTCCAATTTTATCCCTAGATTTGTAATAAACCACCTTAGGATAAAAACATTAGGTTAATAATGTTAGTAATTAAATTTAGTATAGTTAGATTTATGTTAGACTTGTTAATAATAAATTAATCATTAATTAATGATTAATGATTAATAATTAAGTGAGTTATTAATAATTAAGTTAGTTGTTAATAATTAGGTTAAGTTGTTAGAATAAAAATTAATCAAAAAATAAAAACAATATGATCATATTAGCAATAAAACATATAAAAAATAAAATAAATAAAACAATATAAAAACAATAAACAAAACATATAAAATAATAAACATATAAGTTAATATATATATTAAATAAAACATAATACAAAAACAAAAAAAATACGAAATAAAATAAAAAGAAAAAGAAAAATAAAAAAGGAAAACATTAAAACAAATTAAAACATGTAATAAATCAAACGAAAAAGTTAAAATGTAATAAAACAAAAAGTTAACACTTAATAAATAAAACAAAAAGTCAAAAAACAAATAAGTGGTACTGGGGGCACACTTGTCACCCCCTGGTGATTTAGGACCCCCCCCTCCCAATACCACTTACCACCTTAGAGGGGTCTGGAATACCACCTTTCCCCAAAAAACCACTTTCCCCCAATTTTTCAAAATCACTCGTTTTTTGTTTGTTTGACACCTCGTCTTTCGAAGAGGATTTTGGGCAAACGGATACAGATTTTCAAAAACCGAGAGATTTTTTTTTTAAATAACTAGTTGAATAACAAAAAACTCTTCCATATTTTTCACGGGTTCCACCAGTTGGGACAATCTAAGTTGTCTTTCAACCTCATTTTTCGGATTTTTTGGTTTTCCTATTGTAGTCCAAATTGTGTGAGAGATGTTTCAGCGAACTTGAGATGAAATTGGAGAAAATGAAGGATGTTTTTGTACATAACATACTCATACACAAAAACCTCCTACAGTTTTTTCACAGGTGTCATGGATTGGGAGAAACCAATGTGTGAGCGTACCCCTATTTTCAGCAGATTAGACCAAATTTGTGGTTCCAGATCTTTGGGATTTACTTGCTATTTTTGGCCAGGAGGATCGAATTAGATCTCCTGTGCCTAAGGATTGTAATGTTTTTTATATCCATGTTTGTAATAGATTAGGAGTTGTTGATTCTTTCATCCAGGAAAGTTATTCTCTACAATATTTTTCAGATCTACCAGTAATAAAAGGGACGATTCACAGGATTCCTGCGTGTGGATGTTGGTGATGTGATCTCTTCACTGTAAATTGTTATCCTACTTTGTGATCATTCTGTTTTATTTATCTGATCATTTAAAAGAAGTTAAAGTTACATAATTTATCTTCATATACTCTGTTTCAGGCTTTTAAAGATCTAAATGTTTATCTTCTAATGTTGTGATAAAGAAATTCTTCAATGACTGTTTGTTGTGGTTGATCATTTCATATATTTCTACTATCCATCACTTTAAAATTATAAAGGATCCATCATTTGCATTACCTTTCCCTGAGAAGATACCTTATAGTTCTGTGTTTTATTTCAAACTTGTCACAGACCCCATAGCCGAATGGGATTCCAAAGAAGTCCTTCAGCCAAACACCTCAAACAAATCCTATTCTACATAGCTAGCCTAATATATATTCAAACGAAACTATATCAAATAGAGAGATCCCTCTCTGAGTTTAGGAGGGATATATCCTAGACTCGAAGCGGTTTTGATGTTGCCTCTGTGACTACCTTCACATCCTTGGGAAAATTACAGAGTGCTAACGGCATGTACTTAGGTTGTATACTGTGTAGACTATGTATGTACATGGTATAAACAAAGTATACATCATGTACACCTCCGAAAATTTTCAAAAGAAAAAAAAGGCTTGGATAAATGACTGGGCAGGGAAGGCTGGTAGGCACTTGGAAGGTGACTAGAGAACCTAAACTAACTTAGTAAACTTGGAAAACTCTAAAAGAAACTGAAAAGTATTGAATCAAACCCAAATCTCCCACTAAGACCCGAGAGAGACTCCCCAATGGGTTCTCCAATTCTGTTGTGGGGAAAATCCCCCTATACTGGGTATAGGTACAGGAAGAGCGTTGACTTCACTTAAAAGACATTTATACCCTTAAACTACCCCAAAAATATCTAAAATGAATGAAGAGGGAGAGGAAAGGGGCTCAATGGGTGCACCCTTAGTCCTTATGGTTGGCATAGACCTCTTTCACTTCTTCCAACACCCTAGATTGTGGGTCTCCTCCCAAAGATGACCTGAAAAATCTTAGGAAAACAATGCTACAACACATGCAATCTCTACTTATCACTTTCAAGGTTTAGATATAGACATAAAAGAATAAATCAATAAAGTCATATAGACATAATGTTTTGGGTCAAGAAGGAACTCTTTTGTTCAATATTAAGATCAAAAGTGCCTCAATCCATGAACCAAGTCAGGGCTCCTCTATCGTGGCTCCAAGTGAATCAATCCCATGCTATCTTATCACAACCAACTTATCACTTGGGAAAGGAAAAAGGGTTGGAGGGGGAAGGTTGAGGCCAAAACTCAAAATAGGATGCAAAACTTGGGCTAAGAAGGGGAAGGGACTTTGGCAAAGTTTTATTATTCTCTTGCTTGTTCTCTCAAATGACACCCCGAGACCTATTTTTATATGAGAAAAAGATGGTTATTCGGTTTGAGGATGAGCTACAAGGAGTAAAATGGTTAGGAAACCCTCTATAGCCCGTAAACTCTATTGAATTCCTTACAATTATATATTTTTTGCAGCTTTTGGAGGTAAATGCGGGCTAACTAGCATGCAGCTCATGTATGTACATGAGATAACTGGCATGAAACATGTGTGTGTACAGAGGCTACTAGTAAAGTAGGGCGCATACATTATCCAAAAAGTGGTTTTTTAAGAGGAAGCCTCAACAGTATTTTGGAAAAGTATGTAAGTGGAAAGGCCAATGTCATGTATGCATAGGTAAGGCATTTTTTGAATATAATAGTGGGAATGACTTGCGTTGCCCCCTTGCAAAGGGGTAGGATTTTCTTCAACCATTTATTGTTGCTGAGGTGGGAAGCGGTCAGTTATCACTACCAGTTAGAAGGTACCTCTTGGAAAGGAAATTTTGGAATAAAGTTTTGGAAAAAATCCCAAGTACAGTAGAACTGTGAAACATAGGTGCGCAAGAGAAGAAGGAATATTAGGGAGTGCATGGATGAGGTGCATCTAGGAGGAAAGTAAGTAGAAAATTCACATCAAGGAGGAAGACACGTAGTAAGAGAAGAATAAAGAAGAAAAATAAAATAAAGTAGAGAAGAAAGAAGTAGAAGAAATAAGATGAAAAGGAAGGATGGCAACTCGACCGACTAAAAATGGAAGGATGCATAAAAGTAGGAAAGAATAACCAATCAAAGTGGAAAAGAGGCATGTAAATGGAAAAGAAAGTGAACGGAGTCGAACAACTAGTTAAATAGAGTTTTCATGCAATGTTAGGGTTTTGGGAGGAACCAAATAGGGTTTTAAATCATAAATATTATGTATAAATATGTAATGGGTTGGGAGAATAGGGGCTCCTCTGATCGTTATTATTTTGGGGTTTTTTTTCGTATGATAATCCTTGAGAATCCTTTTGGAGTCTATTCTGAGCTTTCGAGAGTTCTTTTATATAAGAAGCATGATAGGATAACATGTAAAAGAGAGGAATCAATGTATGGATGTAAGATATGATGCAGAGAGAGAGAGGCTTCCACTGCAAAATTGATAGGCTAGTAGAAGAGAAAGATACCATGATACATCTTTGTAAGAATGGTGTGCAAGACAAAAGCTATTGAAAAACACATAATAAAGAAGCCATTGGTTGTGGACGTAACCTAGATTTGGGTGAACCACATTAAATCTTGTGTCATATTTCCTTTAGGTGATTACTTGTGAATTCTTTCTAAACGCATAGTAGAATAGACTTTTCTTATGTTTAATCATGGTGTAATATTCATAACTATAACAACACTAAGTTTATGTAGTAATCTGGAATAGAATGATAGTGTGAATATAAAATCACAAAGTAGGTAATAAGAAACAAGGATAGAGTCACACCCATAGGAATTATATAGAAGAATGAACGAGATTGTCACCTCCCATTCCCTCACTACTACAGAAACCTAGTTCTTCCATTCCCAATAGATACCACGGGTGAGATTTCATCTATGCAAGTAGGTGATGCTGAAAGGGATGTTGTTTGGTGTGTTTTGTTGGTAAAATATAACTTGAACCAAGGTTCTTACAAACTACGTGCAGTGAAAACAAATGGTTATGTTGTCAGGACCTGAAATTTGCAATTAAGGGAATGTTTTGGAGGATGACTAAGAAGGAAATAACATAATGGTTGGAAAGGAAGGAACATGATTTTTCTTAACAAGAGAAAAAAAATCCTTGGATGAGTGACAATCAATGGATGCAAAGGTATGTGTATACAGAACTGCATGAAATTTTCTTTGGCAAGTTTCCAATTATTCTGACTGAGTGGCTAGAAATATTAGTGGAGAATAATGGAACGTACAAATATGCAACCCCAAGGAATTGGACTCTTGAGTTGGTAATAAAACTAAATTCCATAAGTAGCCCAACAACTTGTGTAATTGACTTCTGGTTGGATAGTATACTAGGAGGATATATTACATAATTTTAAATAGATTGTACCCAATCAAACAATGTTGTAGAAAGGGACATTTCCAAGGTTCTGCATAGAAGGTTCATGAAATAATTGGGCACGTGGATAAATATTGTGTTGTGTGATAAGAGCGTGATGAAAATGCAATATGAATGCTAAAGGGGTTTGTGCACATAGGGGAACTAGGGGATGACAAGAAGATTCTTTGGGAACATGAGAGAATGAAGGAAGAAATGAAGAAGGAAGGAAGAGACCGAGGATGCAAGAAGAGAGCATACCAGAGGAAGAATACGAGTTTGAAGTATTACATGGAGGAATGAGGTAAAAGAGGTTAAATAATGGGGCTAGGAAAGGAGAGCCGCAAAGTGATCCATAGGGAAGAGAACCTTGCGCAATAGTCCAAATCGTGGAGATACCATATATAGGGGCAGAAGAAGAGAAGTTTTAGTCTAGTCCAGTAATAGAAGAACCATTAATTCCTACTGAGACTAAGTCCTGAGTCAAATCCATGACCTCGTGTGTGTCACCACAATCAAACATAATAGTTGAAAACTTGTCAGAAACCATTGTAGTTATCTAAGGAGGACAAAGTAGTAGTAGTCAAAATAATAGTAGTGTGAAAATTCACAATCAGAACCAAAGTCAACCAACATTTCCAAGTGAAGGAAATAAAAAAAGAGACATGGAAAGGGTAGACAACACCCTTATACTACCTGAGTTCTAGGGAGTGGCGTTAGAGGACTCATAACAAAACATGTTTTTCTGCAAAAAGATTTGGGCCACTAAGAACATACAGGATGAGGCTGTGAAGATTGTGCAATTAGCAACAACATTTAGAGGTCGTGCACTAGTATGGTACATGAAGATGCAGAGTATCATTCCTACAGGATAGGCCAGGATGTTGGAATAGATACGCAAAGCATTGTTGAAATATTTCAAGAAGCCAAAGTCGAAGTCACAGTACATCAAAGAACCGAAGGAGATTAAACAGGCACAAACATAGTCGATATGGGATTTCAATCGAAGGTTTAAGGATTTCATGGGTAGACTGAATTTCCAGATCCCATATCAAAAACATCGGGCAATGTTTATTATAGGGATTCAACCACACATTTGCAGGCCATTAATTCAAGATAAGGTTGCACTGTAGCCGAAGGTGCTTGAAATTGTAATGAAATTGGAATCGTTTCCTGTAGGAGATAGTGGAGGAATGGAACAAGTTGAGACACAGTTGGTCACATTGACGATTCAACTGACAGAGATTACAAAAGGGAAGGAGAAACAAGAGCAGTTTTGGTGTACCAAGTGCAGAACTGAAGTCCATCATAAGGATGAATGCCCAACATTCGGATAGTATTTGGCAACTAAAGTGTCAAATCCATTACCTAGAGGAGGGTATTGTGAGATATGTAAGAAATGGGACCATCATCCCACTGAGTGTCCATTACAACATAAGTACCAAAGTACACCAAGAAACTTGTTTTGGAACTTTTTCAATCTGTGGGACATGAAGAGAAGGATTGATGCATGTTCATCTTGATGAGGGAACACACATCAGATATGTACAAGATTCAAGAGGAGAATGATGTAGCAGAAGGGGGTTGTACACAATACAATAATCAAAGACGTTTCAATCCATGGAGCATAGGTAACTTTGGTAGAGGTCAAGGTAGAGGAACTTTCGGTAGAGGAGGAAGAGGACAGATAATATATTATAATTGTAATCAATTGGGACACTTGGCCTATGAATTCTTGAATTCATGTACATTGTGCACATACTGCAGATAAATGGATCATGCAATCGAATGTTTTCCTCAACTAGTTGTGAAATGGTAGGCAAAAAGGTAACCAGAACCAAAATCAAAATCATAATGTGCAGAATATATCAGCCAAAAAATGCAATGAAGGACCGAAAATAGTATTTGTTACGCTCGAAGGAGATAGAATGGGAGTTGATATGATAAATAGAGAAATTCATTGTTGGCCCTTTGTTATGGAAGTAAGATAATATCAAGTAATAAAAGGAAAAATGTGAACTGTGCGAAAGACACAGTGACTGATACTGGGTCGAAGTGGCCACAAGAGAAGAAAAGACGAAGCGAAGTAAGAGAAAGAAAGTCGTGGATGAGGAGACCAAGGATGCGAAGTAAGAGAAAGAAAGTCGTGGATGAGGAGACTAAGGATGAAATATCAACAAGATAGATGCATCATGGTCAAATTAGCAAGTGGAAAAAGCCAATGTTGGAAGCTTTGGAGCACCGCGCAAGAAGAAAGGAAAGATAGGTTGGTGAAGCCCTGAAAACGCGAGTCAAGTTGACCTAGGGTTTTAGACACCTATGGTTTTTGAATTTAGGGTTTTTGACACCTAGGTCTCGACCTATGGTTTTCGGTGAGATATTGTAATGTATAAATAAAGGTCAAGAGGACCTGGGATGGGTTAGATTATGTTATGATGAGTGATTCTTGTTGAGAGAGAGATATTGTGTTGTGTGAGCAGTCAGTGTTGTAAGATCTTTAGCTGGGAGTGAAGATCAACCCTGTAGTTGGGTGCGCAGGGTGGGGAGATAGAGGGAGAGAGAGAGAGATATATGCAAGCCAAGAGCACAGATAAGAATTGTATTCTTCATCTTAATATATTATAAAGCACAATTCTATGGACGCAGCCCTAGAGAGAGGGTTAACCACATATACCTTGTGTTGTATGTGATTGATGTTGTGTTCTTTGTCATTTGATATGTTTCTATTATGATATTGTGTTAGATATGAGATATAACTAGAATAGTAGGTTTAATGAAGCTAAAGAATAGCTAGGTAGTTGTGTGTTGTTTCTCTGAATCCACTCTGCATTTCCTCTGGTTGTATACACCCGTGTCCTGCAACCCCCTATAGCTACATCGTTTGAGACTACATATGCTTCGCAGGTGTTGCCGAAAGGGCCAATATTTAGGGCTTTTTGGTGCGTTGTTAGAGCTGAACCCTGGATCTTCCCCTGTGCCAACAAATGGTTCTGTTGTCAGGACCGGGATCTTCTTGAGGGAATGTCAAGGTGGTTTCCATCGAAGACAGAGATTTAGAAGTGGATAGAAAATCAAGAAAAGGACTTTTCTTAATCCCATAACAAGAACCCTAATCTTATCATAGAGGATTGGTTCGGAAGGTACATACTTACTGATATACATGATATTTTCCTTGGGGGAACTCATCAAGAGATATACGAGTGGCTAGCTAGACTAGTAGATACCCAGTTTGAGATCAAACTCAGACCACATGTGGTTTGGATGTCGGCGCTAGTCAAGAAGTTCAAGAGAGTTGAAAACATTGTGTCAAGAGTAGTAGACCACTGATTTGATAGCATGAATGGTGGGTATATCACCGAGTTTGTTGTTGACAGAGTAGATTCATATAGCCAAGCTGAGAGGTATTTCTTTAAAGGACCTAGAGGAAAAGTATTACACTTTTTGAAGTTGAAGATCAAGATGCTACTGCATGAGAAGAACATATTGAAGCTATAGTAATCGAATGGATTGAAAGAGCTAATGTTCAAGAACTCAGACAATGACAGGGACCCAGAGGCTGGACACAAACGCAGTGGGAGGGAATTCAGAAAAGTTCTGCTCGCAAACCCATTTAAGAAAAACTATGGAGATGAGGGATTATATAGTGGAGAAGAGGAAGATTTGAGAGACGAAGAGCATTCAAATTATGCCAGCAGAAAGGAAGAAAAGAATGAAAAACTTCGCCGAGAAGAGCCAAAAACTTTAGAAATTGCGCAGATGGTTGAAGTAAGTACTATTAATTCTCATGTTGTTTCAGCAGTGTTAAGTAACCAGAGTAACCTAAGTCATCAGAACACTCAAAGAAGTAGTACAAACAGTTCAGTACCTATTCAGTCAAGAAACCTAGGAAGATCTATGGCAGATGAAATGAGGCTAATTATATTTAGAGGAGATGGATCTAAAGATATCGATCAACAATGGTTTTTATGTGAAGCCATATGGAGCATTAAGAATGTCAATGAAGAAACAGTTAATATATCTCAATTTAGTACTACCCTAAGAGATCGCGCACTGAGATGGTACATGAAACTTTTCCAAGGAATTGCATAGCCTAAACCATTGAATGAGATCAAGAATGCATTGGTTGCAGAATTCAATAAACCCAAGTCAGAATCACAATGCATTACATGGCTGAAAGAAATCAAGTAGAGAGTAGCTGAACCTATATGGAAATTTGATCAGAGGTTTAAGAACTTAACGAGTCGTTTGAATTTTTAGATCCCAGACGAGGAAAACAAGGAATGGTTCATTTCTTCCCTGTTGCCACAGATCAGAGTTCTTCTGATGCAACAAAATATTACTTCACAGGATGAGGCACTAGAGATCACCATGAAATTAGAATCATCCCTGATGGGAGAATCCAGCTTAGGTATGAGTCAAATCTTGAGTCGGCTAACTAGCTTATCATTGCAGGTCGAAGATATGAAGAAGGAAAAAGAGAAAGAAAAAAGAGAACACATATGGTGTATCGGATGCAAATCAGAACTCCATGATAAGGACCATTGTCCCCTATTTCATGAGTACTTGGCCTCTGGAGCTCCAAGCCCTTTGAAGCAAGTTACCCTAACCTAGTGCGTGGTATGTAGAAATAGACATTTCCCTGGTGAATGTTACTATTTGCAAAAATATGTCCAGACACCCACAAATATGTATTGCACCTTCTGTAAGTCAGTGGGGCATGATGATAGGGATTTTAGGGATTATGACCTCATGCATGAAAGGTCAAAGGATATATACAAAATTCAAGGCAAAGTACAACAAGAAGGAAACATTGTGTAGTATAATTCCCCAGGAAGAGGAAACTTCAACCCTCATGGTGGATTCTAAGGAAGAGGAAGAGGAGGAGGTATGGGTCGAGGTTGAGGATAGATAATCTGTTACAACTTATCATAGCTAGGAAACTTAGAAAGGGACTGTCAGAAACCTTGTACCACATGTATCTACTGCAATTCATTCAAACATGTAATTGAGGAATGTCCAACATTTCTGACTAAACTTCAGGAGAGACAAGGAGGAAACCAAAAAATACAACTAATCAAAGAAGAACCTTGTGAAGTAGACCCTAGAGTCATTGTTATCACTAGAGGAGGAATTGTTACAGGAGAAGACAAAGCGACTCTAGAGAAGAATACTGAAGGAGCAGGAATCAGAAAATCTACAGAGAAGACAAAAGAGTTTGATCTGAGGAAAGAGAAGAAGACATTTGAGGAAGCAAGAAAATAATTTGGAGGAGATCAGGATTCTTCATCAAAGGTTCAACCAGAAGTAAAAGAGTGTGGAATTCCTCTGGAATTTGATCAGTCTGCCTCGCACGAAGATGGAAAAGAGGTGATTAAACTTGTCAGTTTCTTGTATATGTTTATTGAATTGATTAAGGATGAAAAAGACATACAAGAACTACAAAATTTGGTCAGACAGTATGAGATAGGAAGGGTAGATCCTCTATTGAATAAAGAAGTACATCAAGTATCTAAAAAGAGAAGGAAAAATAAGGAACTACACTTTAATGCTCAGATTGGAGATTATGATATAGATTATGTGGTCCTTGACTTAGGGTCAGAAGTCAATGTCATGATGAAGTAGACCTGAGCATTAATGGGAAAACCTAAGTTGATCTATTCCCCTATCAAGCTTAGGATGGCTAATCAGCAAGTAGTAAGCCCCTTTGGGAGACTGGATCATGTCCCTATGGACATCGATGGGGTGAGGAAATTTACAGATTTTGAATTAATTGAAATAGTTGATGATAGTTGTCCTTATCCTGCACTACTGGGAATTGACTGGGCTTTCAACAANATGAAGGTCGCAGATACACAGAGATAATCAAAGAAGAATACCATGCATATGAATTAGAAAACATCTACAAGTTGACAACAAGACAACAAGATTACATCAATCCTACGGTGGATGGGAATTTAAGCCGGCGAAGTGAGAGTGCATGTTCATCAAATTCAGAGGAAGCACTAGAGAAATGGTAGAATAATATGTATGAAGTTTCTATGCAGAGATGTGCCAGATTGACTAGAGAAGTTCACTAGATCGGAACCGAAGTAAGTAATTTTCCCATCTTTGATGGTTTGAATCACTTAGAAAATTTCTTGTCGGAATTTGAAGAAGATGTACCAGCACAATAGAGGTTGTTGGCACTGAACGAATCTCTGAAATCAAATCCAACAAGATGTTGGGGAACACATAAGAATAATATTGCAGAGTGGGTGCAATTTCTCACTTTGATGATAGCGCGATTCTTAGACTAGATTAAGGGGTGTGAAGTTCGATACACAGGTCAAAGCATTCTAAAAGACCATGTGCACAGTTGCGAGGGG
>JASDQU010242120.1:40828-51780 GCA_032191745.1 Picea mariana
AAATCCAACAAGATGTTGGGGAACACATAAGAATAATATTGCAGAGTGGGTGCAATTTCTCACTTTGATGATAGCGCGATTCTTAGACTAGATTAAGGGGTGTGAAGTTCGATACACAGGTCAAAGCATTCTAAAAGACCATGTGCACAGTTGCGAGGGGCCCTGGAAAAAAATTCCTCAAGAGCAGTGGGTGCATAAATTTATTAACATTGTGGACACAACAACTATTAATTGATATCTAGAAACTGAGTTGTGCCTCATCACTGGAAATTGGGAAGGTATGACTCATAACATTGTCACCACATTTTTGTTTGAAATACAATATCCTATAGTGGATCAATTGTTACAGATTGTAAGGAAAAAATTCTTTGAGGCACCTAGCCTCCCTATGGAGAAAGAAGAGGATGAATGGACAGTGTCTCTTCAGAAATTGCAAGGTTGTTACAACATTAATGCCGATGAAGACAATGATCCTAGGAATGTTAAAATCGCAGAAATAGAAGGACATAGAGACGTAGAAGGACCAGGAGTTGAACTGCCTTTCATTGGGAAACCGATCAAGATCAATAAAGTTAACATTGGAACAAAGCAAGCACCCAAGCTTGCTAATGTTGGAGATTACTGGGATGCTTCCACTATTGACAAGATCACAGAATTACTACATGAATATTAGGACTTGTTTCCAACCAAGTTCACTGATATGAAGGGTATTAAAGGGCCCATGGGAGAGATGAATATCTCCTTGAAACCAAATGCAAGGCCAGTCAACTAGAGAGTCGACAGATTAAATCCTAAATAAAAGGAGAAAGTCAATATTGAATTAGACAGAATGTTAGAAGTAGGAATAATAGAACCTATTGAAGAGTCAAAGTGGATTATCCCTATGGTGATGTAGGATAAAAAAGCTGGAGAGATCAATATTTTTGTAGATATCAGAAAGTTGAATGATGCCTGTTTGTATGACCCCTTTCCTACACCATTCACTGATGAAGTGTTAGAAAATCTGGGAGGATAAGAGGTTTACTCTTTCATAGACGGATTTTCAGGATACCATCAGATCGGGATTGCCAAGGAATATCGTCATAATACCACATTTGCTACAGAATAGGGATCATACTAGTACACAGTGATGCCTTTTGGATTGAAGAACGCACCAACCATATTTTCTAGGGTGGTGGTCGAAGTGTTCAAAGAGTTTTTACATAAATTTATGGAAGCATATTTTGATGATTGGAATGTCTTTAGCTTGTTGCAAAATCATATTGAATGTTTAATACTAATGTTGGATAAGTATAGGCAAAGTTAGATTTCCCTGAATCTCAAGAAGTGAATCTTCATTTCACCCTTTGGAGTCCTACTAGACCATATTGTGTGTAAGAAGGGATTGATGGTAGATCCATCCAAGATTGCCATTATAGTCAATTTACCCACTCCTACTTCAGTCAGACAGTTGCGCATTGCACTGGGACATATTGGATACTATAGGAAGTTCATTAAGGGATATGCACAGATTACAACACCTATGGAGAAGTTGTTAAAGAACTATTGTCACTTTCAATGCACAAAATAATGCCAGCAGAGCTTCGACACACTGAAACAGAAAATGGTTACTATGCCTATTTCGGTTTTCCCAGATTGGAATAAGGAGTTTCATGTCCATGTCGATGCATCATCTATTTCATTAGGAGTGGTGCTAGCACAACCAGAAGAAGGAGATATTGACAATCCATTACCCTTTGCTAGCAAGAAACTATCTACAACTGAGATAAATTACACCACCACTGAAACATAAGGATTAGCTATGGTGTATGCACTGCAAAAGTTTTGTCACTATTTGTTGGGAGGACATTTTAAGATGTTCACTGACCACTCTACACTGAAATACCTAGTCAACAAGCCAGTGTTGGGGGGAGGAATATGCAGATGGTTGTCGTTATTTCAGGAATATGATTTTGAGATCATGGTCAAACCAGGAAGAATGAACAAGGGACTTGACCATTTTTCCAGATTAGAGCATGGAGAGGAACCTACTAGCTTGGAGGACACACTGCTAGATGCATAGTTTCTGGCCATCAGAAAGGTTGATGATCACTTCATGGTGATAGTACTGTTATTTTCTGTAGGAACGACACCTATTAACCATACAATCATTCAGAAGTAACAACTGGTAGTTCGCGCTACAGATTGCTCACTCATAGCACGACAACTATACAAGATGGGACATGATGAGATACTAAGGAGATGTGTTATGGAGGAAGATAGAACATTGATCCTCGTAGAATCCCATGAAGGCATCGCAGGAGGACACTACGCAGGGAAAGCAAAAATGCAGAATATTCTTAGGGTTGGCCTTTGGTGGCCTACTCTACATAAGGATGCCAAGGAATACTATAAGGCCTATGATGTATGCCAAAGAGTTGGGAAACTATCCAGAAGAGATGAAATGTCTTTAGCACCTCAGCTGAACTTACAGGCATTTTATAAATGGGCCATTGATTTCGTAGGACCTATCAACCCACCAGGAAAGCATGCATGATCCATATATATCATCACTGCGATAGAGTACTTGACCAGATGGGATGAAGCAAGAGCAGTCAAGGATTGTAGTGAAACTACCATTGTGTGCTTCATATTTGATGATATCATAACCAGGTTTGGATTCCCTAAGACCCTGATGAGCGATCAAGGAACACCTTTTATAAGTAAGAATATTGAAGCCTTGACTCAGGAATTTGAAGTTTTCCATCAGAAGAGCACACCCTACCATCCATAGGTGAACGGGACAGTAGAAGATTTCAATAAGATCTTGGAGACAACACTGACGAAGATTTGTAGTGTGAATAGGGATGAATGGGATTTGAGAGTACCAGCAATATTATGGGCCTATAGAACCACTTGCAAGAATTTGACAATGCATACTCCCTTTAAGTTGGTTTATGGTCTAGAAACAGTTGTAGCGATGGAATATTTGGTTCCTAGTATCAGAATTATAGCCTTTACAGATATGGATGATACTAGATTTGTGCAAGAGAGGCTTGCACAGTTGGTATAACTAGAAGAAGACAGATTCATTGCAGGGTTTCACCAACAGGTACAAAAGGAAAGAGAAAAGGCCTACCATGATAGGCACATCAAGAAGAACACCTTTAAGCAAGGAGATCTGGTATTGGTATACAACATTAAGTTCATGAAGCATCCAAGGAAGTTCAAGATGCATTGTATTGGGCCATATGAGGTTGCTTATTTTACAGAAGGAGGAGTTGTGCAGTTGAAGACACTAAATGAAGAATGGAAGGAAGGTTTGGTGAATGGGAGCCAGTTAAAATTGTACTATGACAACTAGCTACCTCGCAGATCTCAGTAAAAGTAGAAGGAAAAGGTTCTAGGTACCACGTGCAGTTGAAACTAGGTACTAGACACGGAAAACATAGTCTGCACAAAGGAGGGAGGGACATAGAAGAAAACACAGGCTGCCCTGTGCAGTCTGCAGTCCAAGTAAAATAGAAGATTCAGACTTGAAGTGCCTTAGGACGAGTCACATGTGATTTTTAGGAGCCTATTGTCCCTTGGTTATGGAAGCAAGAAAAGATCAAGAAAGAAAAGGAAAAATGTGAACTGCACGAAAGACATAGTGACTAATACTGGGTCAAAGTGGCCAAAAGAGAAGAAAAGACGGAGTGAAGTAAGATAAAGCAAGCCATGGATGAGGAGCCAAGGATGACAAATCAACAAGATAGATGGATCGTGGAAAACCCAGCAAGTGGAAAAATACACCATTGGTAGCTTTAGAGCACCCCGTGAGAAGGAAGGAAGGACAGGTTGGAAAAGCCTTGAAAACATGGGTCAAGTTGACCTAGGGTTTTAGACAAGTAGGGTTTTGGAATTTAGGGTTTTTGACACCTAGGTCTCAACCTAAGGTTGTTAGTGAGATATTGTAATGTATAAATAAAGGTCAAGAGGAGATGGGATGGGTTATATTATGTTATGATGAGTGATTCTTGTTGAGAGAGAGATATTGTGTTGTGTGAGAAGTCAATGTTGTAAGATCTTCAATTGGGTGCGAAGATCAACCCTGTAGCTAGGTGCGCAGGGAGGGGAGATAGAGGGAGATAAAAAGAAATATACAAGCCAAGAGCACAGATAAGAACTATATGCTTCATATCCATACATTATAAAGAATATGTCTATGGGCATAGCCCTAGAGAGAGGGTGAACCACGTATACCTTGTGTTGTATGTGATTGATGTTGTGTTCTTTGTCATTTGATATGTTGCTATTATGATATTTTGTTAGATATGAGATATAACTAGTGCAATAGGTTTAAGGAAGCTAAAGAATAGCTAGGTATTTGTGTTTTGTTGATGTGAATCCACTCTATATTTCCTCTAGTTGTAGACACATGTGTCCTGCAACCCCCTATAGCTACTTCGAGTGAGATTGCATCTGCTTTGCAAGTGTTGCAGAAAGGTACATTAGTTAGGGCTTGTTGGTGCACTATTAGAGTTGAACCTTGGGTCTACCCCTATGCCAACATGCATGCTGAGAAATGGGTAAGGAATTCATCAGGATCAGGGCCAACCTTTGACGATCCAGTGGATATTAGTGGCCACCCACCTATTTCAACTGGCTCCTTTTGTCATCTTTTGGTTCAACACGTTCTTTTGTACTTCTTTGTAATTTTGGGTTCTACACGTTTGGGGTTGTCTCAAGCCCTACACATATTCTAGGTGGATACTGGTGGCCTCCCACCTAATCCAACTGGATCATTTTGTATGTTTTCATGTCAACACATCTTGTTTTACTTCCAGGGTCGTTTTGGGGCACTAAGCAGTGTTTTTTTGGTGTGTCATTGTTAAAATCTAGAAAAAGTCATAGTTTGACGGCTTAATGTGTATTTCGTGAAAATACATTTCCAATGGGCTATCACGCACCTAAAACAAAGATCGTAAGCAAACGTTAGAACCCCGAGAATTTAATGTACTAACTTACCCAAACGAGGTCTGCATGACTTTTGGCATTTCATCTCCTTGGGTTAGGTTTTTAGATGTCTATGGTTTTGGCATTCATGTTTACCATAAAAAGGCCTTCAAAGCCTTATTATAATCATCTTGTTGTGAATGAGCACAACCGTCACACCTCTTCTCAGATATAAAGCTTCCACCATTCTATCGAGTATGGCACTCTATATTTTTATAGTCTCTTTACAATTATTTCATTAATAAAAATCAAGTATCGTTGTATTTCTCTATTTCTGGAATTTTTCATGAGTATTTTATTCTAATATATCTTCTTTCATTTCGTTCCGAAAATAATCTGGATCATTGGTATCAGAGTAGGATTCTCTTGATCGTTTTTCAGCACATGTCCTCAATGATGTCCGAGTATATCCAGTTTTGTCTTGAGATTGTCCCTCTTGAGGATAATCACTCTCGCATGCCGAAGAAACCCTCGATGGAGAAAAAAAATAAAAATTGTGAAGCAAAAGATTATATTAACCCATTTCTTGAGAAATCTCTCATGCAACAGAGGGATGAAATGATGGAGAATTTTGCACACATCCTTCAATGCATGTTGATAGAAACAGGCACATCTTCATCAAGTGACCATTTTGGAGGAACCTCTCCCTTCAAGTTACAAATTAATTTTGATATTTCCATATTTGAAGGTCGTATAGATGTGGATTCCCTAGAAAAATGGTTAAATATATTAGAAGGTTATTTCTTTGTTCAAAATTTTTTTGAAAGGGAAAAGATCACCTTCGCACTCCTCAAGGCTCTCCCCCATGTCAAACATTGGTGGGAAACTTACTGGGAGAAAAGTTCAATAGAGGAATCTGGAATATGTGGGTTCGATCCCATTTGGGAATTTTTTGTGGATGCGGTCAAGGAATAATACTACCCCATTGATAACTATGAAGACCAATACATGAGATGTAACACACTATGGCAAGAGAAGATCCAAACAGTTTTAGAGTTCACAAATACTTTCCATACCTTGCGCACCAATTTGGGTATCAAAGACTTTGAGAGGAATCCGATTCCAAAACACTGTGGGGCTCTGAATAGGTACAACCAAACCGAAATGTATTTCCTAAACATATCATCATTGGGAGTTGCCTATCAATATGTTGTCAAAATAGAGAAAAAATTTAAGCACTAGAACAAATGGGAATTTAGGTCTGCAAATTTGCAAAAACCAAAGCATGGTAAGGTCGAACCTAGCCAACAACCTCTAGAAAACCATTCCAAGACACAAGACAAGAAGGGTAAAAGAAAGACGAAGAATGACACTAGGAAGTGGTGTGACTTCCACAAAATCCCCTAGCACAACAACGATGAATGTCACTCGAAACAGTCATTGATGGTCGAGGTCAAAGACACAGAGTTGAACCCTAATTCATAATTCGATCCAAAAAATATTGAAAATGGAAATATCATTGACACAGACCCCACTTATACTGTCACAACCACAACAATTCAACCAGAAGAATCAATAGATCTTGAAGAGGGGGAGCACCTCTTCCATTCACATATGTGGGTGAAGGGGACCCCGTTGCATTTCATTTTTCATAACGACGGCCAGAAGAAACTCATCTGATCTAAGTCCATCAAACAGTTGGGATTGTTTAAAAAACCACACCCGCAACCATAAAACATCGGGTGGCTTCACCAAGGATGACATCTCTATGTCAGTCAATAGTGTCACTTGTTCTATGGAATCCATCCCTTCAAGGATGAGGTAATGTGTGATGTTTTCTCTCTTGATGTCTGTGATGTTGTTTTGTTCCAACCATATATGTGGATATGTCATTATTTCTATAAGTATAGACCTTGTAGGTCCATTATTACTCTAGGAGGTCATGTCTATAGGATACCGGAGGTAGTACCGACTACTACTCGACCAAAACAGTGCCACAAGGTAATATCTCATACTGCAAAATTCATCCTCTTCATAGTCTGTTCAAAGGATGCATAGAAGACTGCTACAACCACTGCAACCTCAACACATTCTATCCAGCAAAAATGGATTTTCAAAGAGAATGAAGATATTTTTTCTTCACCTACAATGGTGCCTACACAATTCCCCATCAAACCTAGATACAACATGTTGGTGGAGCATATTCAACCCCTCCAACAACAGGTTTGTGACATTATTCCATAGACCAAGCAACACAACTTCTCCAACAAACCACACAGATCACCAAGATTCAGATTCACAAAATTATTTCCCCTATTCCCTGGGCACTCAATGCAATGGAGACCATTTGTTACTAAGGGGGGAGGATTAATCCAAGTGGATATTAGTGGCCACCCACCTATTCCAAATGGCTCCTTTTTTCATATTTTATTTCAACATGTTCCTATGTTATTTTTTGTAATTGTGGGTTCTAGACATCCTAGGTTGTTTGAATCCCTACACATCTTCCAGGTCGATACTAGTGGCTTATTTTTTATGTTTTCATGTCAACACATATTGTTGTACTTCCAGGTCCATTTTCAGGCCCTAAATAGTGTTTTTTTGGTGCACCATAGTCAAACTATAGATAGAGTCAGAGTTTGATGGCATAATGCGTATTTATCGAAAAGACCTTTCCAACAGGCTATCACTGTAATGCTCCCCCAACCGTCATCCAACCCACTGTCTGGGTAGACGCTATCCAGATTTTATGAGCAAAAAAAAATGAATACAGATTATTAATAGGTGCTTAACACAAAATAACAGAGATACAGTAAAACTGGTTTTCTATTCAATAACGAAATAAGCTAAAACTATAAAATGCAGCGGAAACAAGCTTGCTGGAATGGTGGCGGCTTATCTCTGAGAAGAGATGTGATAGCAGCACGCATTCACCAGAAGCCAGTTACAATGAGGCTCTGAAGGCCTTTTTACAATAAGCAAGAATTCCAAAAACCCTAGACACCCAAAAACCTAACCCTAGGAGATGAAACGCCAAACGTCATGTGGGCCCCGTTTGGGTAAGCTAGTACATCAACTTCCCGAGGTCGTAACTTTTGCATACGATCTCTGTTTTAGGCGTGTGATAGCCCATTGGAAAGGTATCACTGAGGAGATTCACTTTTGTGGCTCAATAATCTCTTTGAATATCATTGAGGAGCTCGATACTGAAAAACCTTCATTTAGGCCCTCAAAATGGCCCCAGAAGTAAAAACTGCTAAAAATAGTAAATTGCCAAAAATGTCAGAAAACTGTTTTGAGCCAGTTGGAAAAGGTGGGTGGCCACCAATATCCATATGGATCAATCCTCCCTCCTTAGGAATCAATGGTCTCCATTGCATTGAGGTCCCCCATTATATGAGGAAATTTCTGTTGAATTTGGCCCCGGGTGAGCCACTTGCCTTGGTGCAGGAGCTGCCCTGCTTTGATGACTCAATAAAGATGGATCCTTTTTTGTTGAGTGCCCTTGATCTATATGTCCACAATATAATCATTGGATGCCTGTTTTATGCAGTCAGGGTTGAGCTCTGTTGGTGTTAGTTGTTCTGCTACTTCTGAGGTGTCCAATAATTGTGGGAAATAAGGGCGAAGGAGATCCACGTTGAACACTGGGTGTAGGCCAAGGAAAGGAGGAACGTTGAGCTCAAAAAAATTATCCCCCACAGCCTTGGTGATAGTGTATGGTGCATAATGGAGTGGGTGAAGCTTCCGATGGGGTCCCGTAAGGTGTTCTTTCTGCAAGTGCAACCAAAATTTGTCGCCCACCTGAAACTTATGCGGCACCCGATGTTGATCATGGCACTGTTTGTACTTGTCATTGGACTTCTGTAGGATATCTTGAACCTATTGGTGGATGTGCTAGATCCGCTCAATGAACCGGGTGGCTTTGTCAGCTTCAGTTGGAGCAGGAGATGAGTCAGTCGAGGTGACCTCAAGGGGAAGTGCAACATCTATGGGACCCAATGGTTGGAATCCCAACCCCACTTGAAAGGGGCTATGGCTGGTTGAGCTATGCAAGGCTCGGTTGTAGCTATGTTGGACATAAGGAAGGCTCTCATCCCATGTGTGAGGGTTCTTTGAATTATACATGCGAAGGATATGCACAATCATTCGATTTACAACCTTGGTTTGGCCATCTTTCTGGGGGTGGAAGGTCATGGATTTGGTGAGCTTAGTGTCCAGCAGTGACCAGAGGCTCAACCAGAATGTTCTGAGAAATCAACTATCCCGATCTGAGACAATGGTTTTTGGGATTCCAAAATGTACCTAGACTTGTTCAAAGAAGAGCTTGGCAGTGGCCTCTACTGTGATTCTCTTCTTGCAGGCAACCAGAATCGCCATCTTAGAAAAGCGATCAACAACCAAAAAAACACAGTCATTTCCCCACTTTGTGGATGGGAGGCCCAACATGTAGTCCATTGAGATGGATTCCCATGGCCTGTCAGGAGTAGGAAGAGGCGTGTACAAGCCCTATTTCTTATTGGTCGGTTTGGCAATAGCGCAGGCAGTGCAGGACCTGATATACTTGTCGACCTCCTGTCGAAGTTTCGGCCAGTAGAAATGTTTCTGTACCATCGCCGCTGTCTTTTTGATGCCTAAGTGTCCTGCCACCCGACTGTAGTGGGATTCCCAGATCAACTTCACTCGCTCGCTTGATGGAACACAGATATGGCCCAGATGATAGAACAACCCATCCTGAAGATGGAAATTATCAACAACTGCATTTGCACCCAACATTTGGTAGGTGGTGACGAAGTCAAGGTCTGTCTCATAGAGTTGGGGCCATCCAGATGTCTCATGGCTGTAAGAGTCTAGCACTGTGGTGAGTGTCGCGACTGGCAGTCTGTTGAGGCAATCAACGATGCGATTGGTGCTTCCTATTTTATACTTGATGTTGAGGTGGAATTGCTGCAAGTATGTGGACCACTTTTGATGGCGGTCATTTTTCAGTTTTCCCTGTGTCTACATGAACTGCAGTGGCTTATGATCAGTGTGGATGACTGTCTCCTTCCCAAGAATGTAATGTCTCCACTGGCGACATGCTTGCACAATGGAGTACATTTCTTTTTCGTAAGTAGGGTACTTACAGACAATATCTGACAGTGTCTCACTATGATAGGCCATGGGGTGGCCATGCTGAGTGAGAACGACACGCACGGCATAGTCTGAAGCATCTGTCTCAATCTCAAAGGGATGTTGTAGGTTTGGTAGTGACAATACTAGGGCTGAGCACAAGTGCTGCTTCAAATCATCAAATTCTTGTTGTTGGGACTGGCCCCACGCAAATTTTGCCTTACCACCACCCTTGTTTATTTGGCTGAGGGCCCATGCAATATGGGAGAAACCCAACACGAACCTGCGGTATAAATTAGCAAGTCCCAAGAAGCTCTGAAGCTCAGTGAGTGTTGCTGGGGCTGGCCATTCACGGATGACTTGGATGTTGGCTGGATCCACATGTATGCCATGTTGATCAATGATGTATCCTAAGTAATGGACCCTGTCCATGTCGAAGGAACATTTTTCCAGGTTGGCATATATCTTGTGCTACCACAAGGTGTGCAGAACCTGCTGAATATGCTGCAAGTGTTCGTCCCAAGTCTTGCTGTAAATTAAAATGTCATCCAAATACACCACTACAAAAGTATTGGTGAATGATCGCAAGATATTGTCCATCATCCTCATGAAAGTGGCTGGAGCATTTGTCAAACCAAAGGCCATGAACAACCATTCAAAAAGTCGTTCCTTTGACTTGAAGGTAATCTTCCATACATCTGTCTGTTCTATCGGGACCTGGTGGTAGCCAAACTTCAGATCAATCTTACTGAAGTATTTGGCCCCTGTGAGTTGATCAAGGAGGTCATCGATTCAGGGAATCGAGTACCGATTTCTGACAGTGATTTTATTCAGAGCCCGGTAATCAATACAGAGTCGCCAGGTTCCAACTTTCTTCTGTACCAGGACGATTGGGCTCCTGCAAGTTGATGAGCTAGGGCGTA
>JASDQU010242120.1:52199-74378 GCA_032191745.1 Picea mariana
TATACAACATGATGTTTCCATAAATAAGGTTGTCCCAAAAGAACATCACAAACTTCAAGAGGAGAAACATCACACAATACCTCATCTTTGAAGGGCTTGATGCCATAGGACAGTCGACATTGTTGGCCGACATGGAGACTGCTTCCTTGGCGGAGCCATCCAATGGTGTAGGGTTGTGGGTGTGGCATTGTTGGCAGGGCAAACCACTTGAGGACCTTTGCTGAGATGAGTTTCTTCTGGCTACCACTGTCAACGATGAAGTGCAGCAGGGTGCCTTTTACCCACATCTGTGAATGGAAGAGGCACTCTCCTTCTTCTGGCTCGTTTGGTTCACCAGGCTGGATCTTGGTGGTAGCAACGGTGGCATTGGGTTCTGCGTCAATGATCCATCTTCCCCTTTTTGGTTCTGTCTCGGAGTCAGAATCTACATCTAGTTCAGAGGCTTTCACTTTGGCCACCAGTGACTGCTTTGATCGATAGTCAACAGTGTTATGCCTAGGGATCTTATGGAAGTTGCACCACTTCCTAGTATCTTTCTTTGTCTTTCCGGTGTCTTTCTTTGCTTGTGACTTGTATTGGTTGTCTTGATACTATCCATATTTGCTCTATCCTTTGTTCAATGGGTTGGGGCTGCCCTTTCCTGGCTTTTTTTGTGAGGGGTTCCCAGGCCCAAATTGTCGCGTCTTTTGTTTGAGCTTCTGCTTTATTTTCACGGCATATTGGTAGGCCACGCCCAAGGATGAGATGTCTAGAAATTCCATTTCGGTCTGGATGTATCTATGCAAATCACTGCGATACTTGAGAACCAGATCTCACTTCGAATCTTTGATACCCAACTTGGCGCACAAGGTATCGAATATATTTGTGAAATCTGGCACTGCTTGGTCTCTTTCTTGCCGCAGTGTGGTCCATTTGGTATACAGGTCATCATAACTTTCGACAGGATAGTATTGTTCCTTAATAGCATCCCTGAAGGATTCCCAGGTGGCCATGACTGAAAATAATGAGGTTTCCTCTGTTTTCATTTGCTCACAGAAATTTTCCCACCAATCTTTAACATGGGGAACGGCTTTGAGGAGCGCAAAAGTAATCTTTTCTCTATTCAAAAATTTATGAACAGAAAAATACCCTTCTAGTAGATTCAACCACTTGTCTACAGCATCTACATCTATCTGACCTTCAAATATAGGGATATCAAAGTTTATTTTTACCTTGAAGGGGCCGGCGCCTCCGTTCTAAGAAGATGCATCGCCTGTTGGTAGTCGCCGAAGGATTTGCACAAAACTATCCATCATCTTGTTCCTTTGTTGCATGAGGGCTTCCTCAATCAACAGTTTGAAAGGATCTCCTATCCCGTCATATTTCTTTTCTCCTGCCATGGGAGGTCGCTTGTGCGTTCGAGAGCTTCTGTCCTCAAGAGAAACAAGCTCGAGACCCAACTCTTTGTACTCCGACTTCGTTGGGGACATGCATTAAGACGACAAGGAGCAGACCGCTTTGATACCACTGATCCAGATTTTATGAGAAAAACAAAATGAATATAGATTATTAATAGGTGCTTAACACAAAATAACAGAGATACAGTAAAACTAGTTTTCTATTCAATAACGAAATAAGCTGAAACTGTAAAATGCAGCGAAAACAAGCTTGTTGGAATGGTGGCGGCTTATCTCTAAGAAGAGATGTGATGGCAGCGCACATTCACCAGTAGTCAGTTACAATGAGGCTCTGAAGTCCTTTTTACAATAAGCAAGAATGCCAAAAACCATAGACATCCAAAAACCTAACCCTAGGAGATGAAATGCCAAAAGTCATGTGGGCCCTGTTTGGGTAAGCTAGTACATCAACTTCCCGGGGTCGTAACTTTTGCATACAATCTCCATTTTAGGCGTGTGATAGCCCATTGGAAAGGTATCACCGAGGAGATTCATTTTTGGGGCTCAATCATGCCTTTGGATATCATTTAGGAGATCAATACAAAAAAACCTTCATTTAGGCCCTCAAAATGGCCCCGGAAGTAAAAACTGCTAAAAATAGTAAATTGCCAAAAATGTCATAAAACTGTTTTGAGCCAGCTGGAAAAGGTGGGTGGCCACCGATATCCATATAGATCATGTGTGGAACAACATCATTCTCATACTTGACTGATAACATGAATTTAAATCAAATAAAACAGATTTGACTCAGAGTAAGCATAAGAATTACTGCTAACACAAATATTCCCTAGCATTAACAATAATTCATCTGCACAACAGAATACATGATAAAATATAAGCATCACAGGCATGCAAAACATAACATTTAACATAAGCTGATACTTATATTTGAAACTGTGGTAATTCCACCAACCACGTGTAGGCCTTCCATGAACCTCCCAGCCTTAGACCACGCTGCTCATCAAGCTTAGCAATGGGTCACCCCCGAGCTGGGACTAAGCTCCACCCCAAGGAAAGGAATCCTAGAATAGGTTGAGGTTAGAGGGAAAAAAACACAGAACAGCTGGAAGGATTTTTCCCAGGATGCCTTGTTACGCCCACTACTCACGGACTCTCAGTCCCCACATGCCTACTCCGCCTGGGAGTATACACCTTCACAAGCACAGTCCATTGGTGCTTCACCTCCCTCTCTGGGTCTCAGAAATAGGCTAGATCAGGAAGTCTCAGAGCTCTGTAGCTAGTGCTAGACTCTCTCTGGGAGAAAATCACTTCCCAACAAACTCTCTCTTGAAGAATACGAGTAAAAGAGGGAGGATTCTCTCCCAGGGACCACTTATGCCTACTGCCCACAGACTGTCCTTCCCCACATGCCTATCCCACCCCAGGAGTATACACCTTCTCTGTCACCTAGATAGTCCTTCGGCTTCTAACCTCCCTTTCCTTGGGCTTCAGCAACAGGTTGGACCAGAAATCTCCGAACTCTATGGCAGCTACAGTGTTCCTTCCAGGAGCTCTCTCCTTCCTTCGCACACTCTCTCACATGGAGAGAGTCACTCACAGGCTTAGTAAAACCTGCCTCTTCAATAAAAATCACCTCCCTCACCTAAAGAGAGGTTACACACAGGCTCATCATGAACTTACAATGGTCAGCAAGCCACACGCAATCCAGCACTGCGTGGCCACAACAGTCAATTGGGTATACAGTCATAGGCTTCCCAAATAGGTGACAGTCAAATAATTCAACCCAACCAGCTCAGTAATCACATAATAGACTCGTGGTTATGGTTTTCTCAGGGACGCGTGACCAGAAATCCATGCAAGGGTTGACATAGGCTCGACGGTTCAGAACAGAGAGTGTACTGGCTTTCCCAGGAATCAACACAGACCTTTTCCCTAGTTTTAGAATTGCACGAGGGTATCTTGCAGAGGTCAAATGGGACTCACATTTAGACAGTCTATAGTGGAATGGAGGAGGAACCCGCATCACGACTCAATTCAGCAGTTTTAACTGCATGCACTTGGGTTAACACTTGTCACCCATGAAACTGCATGCATTACATCAGCATGCATTCCTCCCCATTTGGAAGTCACTTGTCATTCCAAAATAACTTAGGATAAAACATATATTTCACATGGTCTTTTTGGAATAATATTAAAATATTATTCCCAAGGACTAAAGCCTCTAGGCTCAACACTTAGCCCCTCTTCCCACCTTCCAGCCCCTAATCCCTTGCCCACTCTGTGGAATCTTAGTCCCCCATCACTCATTCATCGTGTTCGGTCTGCATGCAACGGTGTTTATAATTTTATTAATGTTCTGCATAGATACATGTAAAAAATCAGGCTCTTGGCCTTCAACACTTAGGCTCTCTGTCCTAATAATCACATAATCCCACTAGCTTATATTAACTTGGCTCACTAGCCTATAAAACATAATTACAATTCATTTCGTAAACATGATTTACAATAGGTATCGACCTTGGGGACATTACAATCCCCCTCCCTTATTTTTGCACTGTCCTCAGTGCAACTTTCACACAACATCAACAAGATTTCCAAAATATTCAAAAATATGCGGGTATTATGCTTGCATAGCGTCCTCATGCTCCCATGTCATGTCCTCAAGACCGTACCAGGTCCACTTGACCTTTACAATCTCAATAGCTCAATTCTGGAGCTGTTTTATTTTCATGTCCAATATGTGCACAGGATGCACTTGCATGACACCTTCTGGTTCCACCTGAATCATATTCCAATCGATTACATGATTAGCATCAGGTATATTTATTTCTTAAATAATGAAATATGAGACACCTTAGTTACGGTCATGGATGCAGTAATGCAAGCATATATGCAATGTATATATATGTATATACAAACAAATTTAATAACATTAAAACTGTATACAACATACACAACATACAATAAATAGAGAATTGTACTTATCTTTTGAGTGAGAAGACCTTCCAGCCCGGAGTAGGGATACGACTCCATCGGGGCAATGGCTTCCCAAGATAGCCATGGTCCACAATCCTTATCCATGTGGTCTAGGCCAAGGTAGAAGACCTCAAGAGCACTCCAACCATTCAAACCTCGGCAGTACTCCAAGCAACGGTCTCTCATTCCCCACATGCCTGTCCCACCTGGGAGTATACACCTTCACAAGCACAGTCCATCGGTGTTGCACCTCCCTTTCCTTGGGCTTTAGCAATAGACCGGACTGGAAGTCTTAGAGCACCGTGGCTCAAGGAGTTCCAACTACCTTCTAAGGTTTCCAAGAAGCATCTTCCCTAGATACTCTTTGTAGCCAACATTTAACTTTTATCAACATCATCTCATTTGCATCAACCACATGCAGCTATCCTGAGAGAACATAAAGGAATTCATTTAGGAATTCCAATTAGTTCGAAAGGAAATTCAACTTTTATTCCCAAAACATGACATTCTATTTCATTATTCATCTTGGTTGTTGCCACATTATGAATGTAGCCATCCTTGTGATTTTCCACAGGCATCAAATTGCATACAATTTTCCTGCAAGACTTCATCTTGCATACTGCCCACAAATTGTCAGTATTTTCTGTACATCATAATTCAACATGTACAACATCTTATGCAATAATCTTAGAATTTCCTGCACCTAGAAATTCAATCACAATTACCAAACAACTTGACCAAATAGAATGACTCGTCATTCTATGCATATGCATGTTCATAATTAACAACAGTAAGTTCATTATTTCAATTTTCTGAACATAAAATTCTATGTAATCTATATTCCTGTGACTACCTGGCTTGTAACTTTCCTATTGCAATGTTTAACAGTTCCTAAAATGTTCTCAACTTCAGGGGTTAGCAACATTTCAGCCATTAGTATAATTATTTCCATGCAATAATATATATGCATGTACTTACAAAACATATTCAACAATTGCATTTAGTATACAATTCTATCACTCATTATGCATGAGTGCAATTCTCCATGCATTCGTATTCAGTGCACCTTGCATTGAATTACATAATGCTCTCTATCTCATTCATGTATCTCACCATCCATGAGTTGGAATTCTGGCCAATGTGTTGCCACATTCTCTATACCTTGTCATCTTCAACCAGGTCCTGGTCTCATACATGACTAGCTTACTGGCATTTATTCCTACAACTAGTTTTTATCTTTAATTCTTTGTTTATTACCCCATAACCAAATTAACATGACATTCTACTATGTCAATGTGTGCATTCAGAAGCTAAAAAGATTTGAATTAATACATGTCTACAACCTTTACCACATCCAGTGTTATGCATTCAATCATATAATCATGTGATTTTTTTAACATATCTCTGGCTGAGGAAATTTTTACCAAATTTCCTTTCAACAATTATGAAAAAAGAGTGATAAAAACTCATACCTGCATGGTAGGCATTAAAAATTATACTACCTGAATATCTGATAGCAGTACAATATTTCATGCTTCTTTTATCAAACTTATAACCAACACTTCAACTCTGACGTAGACCTCTGACCCTCGGGCCTAGACTTGCACAGGATCGTGCTAAATTCTCCTCGAGTCGAAGCGGCTCCTTTGATTCCCTTATGGAACCTCCAATGAATCCGATCCACAGGTCCTTCATGAAAACCCGTCCTATGCAACTTGATGTTAGGCATGAGCCTCACATTTCCATGCGACCATGACCTTACCTTAGTGCAAGTGCCTCTCATAAATCGCGAGTTCGTGAGTCGAAGACCCTCGACTCCTATTTCTCCAGACGTCGATACCTGAGATGTGATATGAGTATGGATCCTCCTTGTTAGTTTCTTCCACACATAACCACTGTCTAGGGCCAAGTGCTAGCACTAATCACAACTCACAACTTTGCGAGTTGGAGTGTTGAGCCCTCATGCTCCTCCTTTGCGAATCCCGGAGACATGAAAGTCAGTGATGAGTTGACTCCTTTCTAGGTGACGTGTGTCCAACACCTGCCACCTGCTTCCTCTTTCTCTGGGAGCTTATTGTTACGCCACCTTTCAACCACATGGTCCCCACCTAACGAATGTGCCATGTGTTCTAAGAGCCCTCGGTGCTTGGCACTTCACAACCTCGTAGTCAAAAAGAATTTCTTTCAACCTCTGAACCCCCGATACGTGATACCACGTGGAGGTTCTAATCCAACGATTATCCCGTGCCTTAGATCCAATGGTTGGATCTCCTTCCTTGCTCCTCGCGACTTGGGACTTCGCAGAACCAAGAATTTGGTCTTCCCTCCGAACTCACGAACCCCGAATTCACGATTTCTTGAATGAGATCAATGACTGTCGTTGACCTGGATCTGACGGTCACTATCCTTTATGAGCATGAGAGTATCGGAAGATACTCGGCCTTAATCCCCTCGCTTCTCTGTAAGATCCAATGACTCTCACAACTTCAACACTTCCTCCACGAAGTGTCTCCACCGTCCATATGGCTCCTCTCCTTTGCGACCTCCCAAAGGTTAAACTCCATGCGCCTTCCTCCAGATCCGATGACTATCGGTTCTTTGCACTAGATCTAATGACCTAGATCTCTTCCTCTCCATCTGATCTAATGAAAGCTATGCTCCCTCCTAATCTTTAGAACATATTCCTTTCCCTTGGAATATTTTCTGAAGTTTCAAAGGCCTCAACCTTTGCTTCCCCTACGAGCTCAATTCCTTTGAATCTCTCCTGTGTTATAGGAACGTTGTCCCTCCTGAGCTTTGTCGACTGTGAAACCTCGAAGGGTTTCTTGACCTCCTACTCCTCTTTTTTATTACTCTGTGCACAAAAGCACTATCCTTCTTGAGCTTTAGAACTTGAACCTCTAAGGGATTCAACCCTTGCCTTCTCCTTCAAATGGAGATTGGTGCCCTCTGGCAACTTCTTTCTCAAGCATGCTTTTTTGAGCCTATAGGGTGTTCAGTAACCCTGTGAGTGTCCTCCTGTGACACTTCTCCTACCTGAGAACTCGAAAGAGTTCCTTCTGTGCACACTTGCACCAACTCGATGCCCTTCCTGGCAAAGTTCTCCAGAATCCTTAGTGACTCTGTCTTCTCACTGAACTCAAAATAGAGCTCTCCTCAATGCATCCTGTGCATTTGCTCAATTCCCTCTTGGCAGAGTCTCACATAATTCTCATAAATTTTGTCTTCCTTCTCAACACTTCTCCTTCCTCTGGTCTCAGAATAGAGTTCTTCTGTGCACTCTATGCACTTACTCAATGCCCCCCTGGCAGAGCTTCCACAGAACCCTCAGTGATTCTATTTTCTTGGTGCTTTCCTCTACACAGTCTTACCTCCAAGGATTCCTACCGTCCATTCAAGTTGTCAATGACTTCTTTCCAAATATCTTGGTGTCAATTCTTTTGGACTTGACTTCATCCCTAACTTGAAGGATTTCGAATATTTTTAAGGCTTCGATGGTGTTTTCCAAAAGAATTTATGGTGCCCTCCTAGCACCCTCTATGCTTGTCTCTTAGAGTCTTTAGAACTTAAAACAAGTTCCCTCTATAAGAACTCCTTGCGCTGGATATGCACACTCTACATACAAAAGTTCTACGCTATCTCTTCTGAGCTTCATTTTCTGAACTGGAAGCATTATGTGTCTCTTCCATTTCTTTGCACTTTGTGGAAATTCAAATCAGTTCCGGCACTCGTCAACCTTATGAAATACAAATGCGCAGATTACTAGAATTTGTTAGGCCTTCATTTCTTGACAATTTCTTCATCATTCATAAACAATCCAATTTAAGAAAATGTTTCAATTTCATGAATTTTCCGAGCTCCGCTCGGCTCTTTACTTTTGGGTGATAGCTCCCTCTTTCTTAGTCCCTACCCACATGACCAAGGGTCATGACCAAGTGCTATAATACTAGGTGCTACTCGGGTCTTCGTCCTTCGAAGAGTTTAAGGCACACACAGCTATCTCCCGGAGTTTCAATTTACCAAATTCACGTAAATTAGGTGGATCGACGGTCTATGTTTACCCAACATCCAACGATTAAAATTCATTGAGGTTCTTCCATATTCAAATATTTCAGGACTTTGGGACTTTTGGTTTCAGGGTTTCGGTCCTCAAATCTCTCATACTCGCTTCCCTCCCCAACCCCTGAAATCCAAAATTCTATTTCCCTTACCCTCCAGGTCCACAGAGCACAATTGTTGCCCACATCCATCGTGGCAAGTGGCACACTCAGGAGGGTCCACGTCACCTTCAGTGATTTCATTGGGTCCCACCACTCTCACTTTTCTTCTCAACCCACTGGCATGTGGTACACACCCATGTGTCCACGTCCATTCCAAGTGAAATTCAACGGTTTAGACCTCTCTTAGATCCACGACGCAGATGATTTCGGCATTTCGGGCATCGGGTTTCATGCATCCACACTAAGTCACCCATTTTGGACACCCCCCCCTTATTAAAGGTAGAAAGGTTTCAAAGTGGCTCAGAATCCAATATTGTTCATAGATCTGAGTGCCCCAATACAACCTGTCGAAACCTGCNGTTAAAGGTACAATGACAAAGGGGGCCCAGAATGGAACCCTGGCAGTAGATCTGGGCACGTAGATTATGGCTGCCTAGATTTTCCTACCTCTTAACGAAATTATGGTCTATTAATCTACTTGATCCAACGGTCAAGTTCCTCTCCTACGATCTATGGTGTAGATCGTTTCGGGATTTCATGTATCACGATTTCCACACTCCTGTGCAAGTTCAAAGGGTTTTAAACCTCGTGCATGTTCTCTAGATTTGACGGTCATGAGGGTTCTCCTTTCCTCCCAAACAGATCCTACGGCTCCAACTCTTCATGCATTAATCTCTCTCTCTCTCTCCCGGTGGCCATATACCACACTAGCTATGGTTCTAAAATACCGCTAAACCTCCTGAGCTTTGTAACACAGTCAAGTGACTCCTTGACACTCAGGAACATTCTAGGGTTTGAAATTGGCCCTCCTCACACAATTTATTCTCAAAAATTTCGGTTCGAAGACCACTTATCCGACCTATCTAGGCTCAACATTGAAACCTTGGCTCTGATACCATTCTGTAATGCTCCACCGGTCGTCATCCAACCCACTGGTCGGGCAAATGCTACTGTGCGGAACAACATCATTATCATACTTGATTATTAACATAAATTTAAATCAAATGAAACACATTTGACTCAGAGTAAGCATAAGAATTACTGCTAACACAAATATTCCCTGGCATTAACAATAATTCATCTGCACAACAGAATACATGATAAAATATAAGCATCATAGGCATGCAAAACATAACATTTAACATAAGTTGATACTTATCTTTGAAACTGTGGTAATTCCACCAACCACGTGCAGGCCTTCCACGAACCTCCCAGCCTTAGACCACATTTCTCATCAAGCTCAGTAGTGGGTCACCCCCGAGCTGGGACTAAGCTCCACCCCAAGGAAATCAATCCTAGGCTAGGCTGAGGTTACAGGGAAAACAACATAAAACAACTGGAAGGATTCTTCCCATGATGCCTTCTTACGCCCACTACTCACAAACTCTCATTCCCCACATGCCTCCTCCACCTGGGAGTATACACCTTCACAAGCACAGTCCATCGATGCTTCACATCCCTCTTTGGGTCTTGGCAACATGCCGGATTAGGAAGTCTCAGAGATTCGCAGCTAGTGATGGACTCTCTCTGGGAGAAAACCACTTCCCAACAAACTCTCTCTGGAAGAATACATGTAAAAGAGGGAGGATTCTCTCCTAGGAACCACTTATGCCCACTACCCACAGACTATCCTTCCCCACATGTATGTCCCACCCCAAGAGTATACACCTTCTCTGTCACCTAGACAGTCCTTCAGCTGTTAATCTCCCTTGCCTTGGGCTTCAACAACAGGTTGGACCGGAAATCTCCGAGCTCTGTGGCAGTTACAAGGTTCCTTCTAGGAGGTCTCTCCATCCTCCGTGCACTCTCTTACTTGGAGAGAGTCTCTCACAGGCTTAGTAAAACCCTCCTCTTCAATAACAATCACCTCCCTCACTTGGAGAGAGGTTACACATAGGCTCAACACCAACTTACATTGGTCAGGAAGCCACACGCAGTCCAGCATTGCATGGCCACAATAGTCAACTAGGCATACAGTCATGGGCTTCCCAAACAGGTGACAGTCACATACTTCAACCCAACTAGCTCAAAAATCACATAATAGACTCATGATTATGGTTTTCTCAGAGACACGTGACCAGCAATCCACGTAGGGGTCGACACAGGCTCGATGGTTCATAATAGAGGGTGTACCGGCTTTCCCAGGAATCAACACAGACCTTTTCCCCAGTTTCAGAATTGAATGAGGGTATCTTATAGAGGTCAGATGGGACTCATGTTCAGACGGTCGATGATGTAATGGAGGAGGAACCCACATCACGGCTCAATTCAGTAGTTTTAACTGCATGCACTTGGGTTGACACTTGTCACCCATGAAACTGCATGCGTTACATCAACATGCGCTCCTCCCCATTTGGAAGTCACTTTTCATTCCAAAAGAACTAAGGATAAAACATATATTTCACATGGTCTTTTTGGAATAATATAAATATATTATTCCCAAGGACTTAATCCCCTAGGCTCAACACTTAGCCCCTCTTCCCACGTTCCAACCCCTAATCCCTCTCCCACTCTATGGAAGCTTAGTCCCCCATCACTCATTCATCGTGGTCGGTCTGCACGTAGTGGTATTTATAATTTTATTAATGTTCTGCATAGATACATGTACAAAATTAGGCTCTTGTCCTTCAAGACTTAGGCTCTCTGGCCTAATAATCAGATAAGCCCACCAACTTATATTAACTTGGCTCACCAGCCTATAAAACATAATTACAATTCATTTCATAAACATGATTTACAAGAGGGCTCAGCCTTGGGGACATTAAAATCACACGCCTAAAACAAAGATCGTATGCAAAAGTTACGACCCTGGGAAGTTAATGTACTAACTTACCCAAATGAGGCCCACATGACTTTTGGTGTTTCATCTCCTAGGGTTAGGTTTTTGGATGTCTAGGGTTTTGGCATTCATGTTTACCATAAAAAGGCCTTTAGGGCCTCATTGTAATCATCTTCTTTCAAATGAATGCACCCATCACATCTCTTCTCAGAGATAGAGATGCCACCATTCTAGTGAGTCTAACACTTTGTATGTTTACAGTCTCTTTACAATTATTTCATTAATAGAAATTGAGTATTGTTGTATTTCTTTGTTTCTGGCAATTTTCATGAGTATTTCATTGTAATATATCTTCTTTCATTTCGTCCTGAAAATAATTTGAATCATTTGATCCATAGTAGGAAAAGGAAACATATTAGAGAGTAAGAAAATAAGGACTTGGACATGATTCTAGAGCTTCAAAATCATCTGCGCCTCATGTAGAACATTGCAATATGCGAGAGAAACCAACTAGAATGGTAATAATGCTAACATAATTATTGAGGATTTGTGTATATCTAATGAAATATGATACTGTGTTGATTTCATTATATGACATCATTCATCACTATACAAGAGGAAGGTAAACTCATATCGCTTAAAGAGTAGTAAATCAGGTATTTCCAAGGAAGAGAACCAATGGAGAATGTTGGTTTATTTTCTACTTTATCAGCTATCTACTTTGATATTACATTACTATCATAAGTTGACCTATGTTCATATTTACCAGCTTCCAACAAAATCCCTCTAAAATTATCAGCCCCTCTGATAAACTAGAAGGAAACGCAACACACTGGATGTACTACGTAGTATCACCTAAGATAAATCTATGGGTGGTTGCAATACTCAAATACTTGTAGCCTGGGAATGGGTGGAGATTTGTGGTTATACCTTGTGATCCTTATTTCTTTAGTCCAACCTCTTGATTAAAAAATTCATTCTTATTCATGCATGTGGATTATTAGATATAACTAGTTCCTTCATTCATTCATCTAGCATTTAATCCTTAACAACAATGGAGATGCATACATTTAATCACATAACACAAGATTTACCATGGTTCACCCCCTCCTAGGCTATGTCCACAAAGATCTGTCTCTCAAGATCCTTATTATGTCTCAGCAATATGTTGTGTCATCCGCATTTACACTCTTGGATATTACAATCTCAACCAACCTCCTGATCCCTATGAGGTTGTCTATATTGCACCAGGATCCTCAGCCTATGATCTAAACCTCATAATCGAGTTTCTCAATTCTTCTCTAGCTCACCAGCTTATGAATTTTTTTAGTTCTTACAAAACTTACAACTTTCAAACTCTCTCTACCACTTAGGTACTACTAATCTCTTTTTGTATATATCCAACTCAAGTTCCCCCTTATTATACCTCTTAAGTACTACTTATATCTATTCTTAGCTCATCATCCATTACAATATATTTCAAAAACCATAACCCTAATGTATTTACGTCTCCCTTGCATGTGTGCCTCGCACTCTTCCCCCACACGTGTTGCTTTTCCTTCCAGCTGTCCTTTCTTCCCTTCATGATTCTCTCCCAAAAAATATCCTTTTCCTCGGAATTGGTCTAAATCCAACAGGCCCCCAACACTGACATGTTTCTTGTCCTGAGCCACCTAGTCCTGATGCACTTATTCAACAGCTCCTGCTAAAGTGTGGACCTTGTTTGTGAGTTCCCTTCCTTCTGTTTGAGCCTGCATGGTATTTTCTTTAAACGCATCTAACACTTGCATTGTGATCTCTTCCGTGATCATTTTTTCACATTCTGCATGTGTTTATTCCATGTTATTATTTGCCTCCTCTACCTGCACAATGACCTTTGCTGCTAGCTCTTGGAGAGGTTCCATTTGATCTTGTCAGTCCTTCTTTTGCATCTGTGTAGCTACTAGCTCTACTTGTAACTTCTTCATGTCTTGCATTCCTTTGAGGCGCTCAGTGATATTCATTGTTTTTTTCCTCTTCTTGGGATCTTGGATGGCTGTGATTATTTTTTCCTCTTCCTGGTCCCACTGTTGGACCTGTTGATCTTATTATATCTTTTTCCATAGTTGCGCTTCCCTATCAAACAAGTCGACAGCTGTGCTAACTCGTCGTTCCATTTCATCCATATATCCGACTACTTCTTGCTTCCTTTATTCCTTCACCTCCAGTGGAGTGGTAGGAATTAGTTTTTCTAGGAGTTTCTCGATCTCCTACCTGTATTGATCAATTGTTTTCACAATCTGATCAATTTTTTGCATTGTCATGGGCTCTACTATTTGCGTTCTTTTTAGAATTTTGTCATAGGCTGCAACCACTCCCTGCTCGAGCTGGTATCAAGATTGATTTGCTCGAGTGCCAACTCAAACTCCTCTTTGTTGTACTTTGCATGTTTCAACTCTAATGTGTTTGTATGTGCACGCAATTGCACCTTGTGCAGAACACTGACTTGTAGTTTGTATAGTGCCTTTGTTGGTATCTTCTCCATTACCAATTGTATCTACACCATATATTTCAAGGGTTTATGGGATACAATCTCATATATATGAAGCATACTGGGTGTAATGTGGAAGGTCGTGCCCTTCTATGCTATCATCTGGATCATCTCATGTTCACTCGACGCAACCTTAGCTTCTACTTCTGATGTTGTGGGGAATGAATTTCTTCGTCTGTGATCCCTCTGCACTTCTCTAATATACTCTAGGACCTACCTTATCCCATCCATCTCATCTTGAATTCAGTCCCTTTGGTGTTCGGTGTCTTCAAAATCCTCAACTGCTTGGTCCTGGACTCTTTCAGCCACGAGGTCTGCGTCATCCTCAGTGATTGTATATTATGGTGACTGCTTGTTCTCCTTGGAATTTTTGCACACACCCCTAGTGTGTATGATTGGCATCTTGGTTTGGCATTGATCTTATGGGGTATAAATCAATGGGGTTGCTCGTGCTATCACAACCCCTTTTTCTAGTTCTTTCGGTGCCTGGGTGGTGTCCTTTTTCCTGGCCTGAGTACCTTTATTTGGAACATGCCCCTTCTTTTAGTGTGTCAGCTTCTGACTTGGATTTGTCTTCTTGGGCACATATTTATCTCGGACATGTTTGTGAACTTTCCTTGCATCAACCTCCTTACATGTGGGCATATCTTGAGTGAGAACTAGAATTCTCCAATCATTTTGCTAATCCCTGATTTTGATCTCTATGTATTCTTCCTTGATGCAATATCACAATTGTAGCCATTCCTTCTCAAGATCCCTTCATGCTTGGATACATATGGTGTGCCTAGTCTCTTTGAAGGTGGTGATGTCCCAGTATTGTGTGACCACTTTAGGAGTAATTCGCCAAGTGTTGGTAATGATTTCTTCAAGTTCGTTGTAATACCCCATGAACATGCTTGCATTTATACTTCTGACTTTGGGGTCTGAAGTTCTACCCAACGATATGTACTACGTTGCATGGAAAAAAATAGTCCACTCGAAAAAGTATGTGTACTATGGCTCCCTCCATCTGATCAAGGTGATCAACATGAGTAGACAAGAGTAATGAAACTCTTTCCCTAGGGCTTGTGCGTCTCTGCAGCCCTCAAGGAACATGTTTAATAAGTATGGGGCCCAGCTGAGCATAGTGCCCTCCACGCACTGTGCTACAACTGTGATGACCCCAACAGGGACTTCCTCCTTGTGACACTTCCTGTGCAACTTGCAAGCCATGAGTTTGGTGTTCATCCTTGTTGTTGTGTCGTTGATGCATTTAATGATGATTCCACAGCACCCTCTCTCTGTGCCATATGTATTTTTCATCTCCTCCGCCAACGCCTTCTCCTTTGTCTTGTCATTGAGGTACTGCGTGGGATTCCCCCCCCGATATTGTAGACCTATAATATACGAAATGATCTCCACGTCTCTAGAGACAGGCTCTTCCACCCATAGATACCCTCTGTGGGTGACTTCCATCAATTTATTAACGCAGTTGATTACATCGCGACCCCTTGCAAAATGTGGGATATCCAACAAGTTTATAATTTTGGTGTTGGCCAATCCAGTTGCCCATTGTTTTGGTTGTAAAATTGGATTGTCGAAGGGTCATATACCCACACTGTCAAGGTAGACATTCCTTGGAAATTCTAGGAACTTGTCCATGTCAGCCACATTGTGGTCTAAGTAGCGTAGTTTTTCCATGCACCCCAGAAGGTTAGGTGTGGCTTGAATCCCTCCTGGAATTCATGACAAGAATATGGTTTTTGCAGACTATCTGCATGGTGATATTTCTATGGGTTGTTTTCCCTTTCACTGTGGTGGCTAGCTTGAGGTTCCATCCTCCATTTTTTTTTTATCGGCATATGCCTCTAGTCAGTTGCTAACATCTTCTACTAGCCCCTCATGTTGTTTCTCTCACTTCGTTGTGTGTGACTGTCTTGGAGCAGGTGCTTATATATGGTTTGGGGCTATCCCATTTACCCTCTAGGCCTCTTTAATGTGTTCAGGGTGTAAATGATTTTCTGTGTCCTTGGCCTACTGGCCCTGTCCTATTTCTTGCATATCAATATCCATGCCAACCGCTTTTGTTGGTTGGGTTTCCTCCACCATAGGTGTGGGTA
Source organism: Picea mariana (assembly GCA_032191745.1). Classification (NCBI taxonomy): domain Eukaryota; kingdom Viridiplantae; phylum Streptophyta; class Pinopsida; order Pinales; family Pinaceae; genus Picea; species Picea mariana. Next base: position 68,201 of record JASDQU010242120.1, read on the forward strand.
TCACTGGTTCCACATTGGGTGAGGGAATTTCATCCAAGTTGATGAATTCCGCAGTCTGTGTGGGTTCCTTCTCCATTCCCTCTGGATACTTTGGTTCTCTATGATGGATTCGAGGTCTTTTGCAGGCTTGGCTCAACACACCTATATTGGGTGGTGCCATGGTGGTTAAGGTTGATTTTTGTCAATCTAGTTCTCTCTGTATCTTTTGATAACTCACTCTCTTTTGTGTATACTATCTCACTCTGTGATTTCACAATAACCATTCTATTACCCACTTTCCTTCCTTATATAGAAAGTTTTGTGAAGGTTCTCGGAGAAGCTACCTGAGCTGTGGTTGAAATGAATTGGTGTTTTCCGCGTATCTGACATTCAATTTTTTTTACGCCGCCAGTTGGCGCGATTAATGAGAAGTCATCTCGAAAGTACTTGACATTCAATTTGATAGACGTTTCCAGTTGGCACATTTTTTGTCGTAACTGTCATTTTTCCATTTTCCTCCTTTTTCTGACCATTGGTCCTTTTTCCGGCGTGCTAATTTTTCCAAGTGCACCGTATGTTGTTTAGCCAGTGCGCGTGGAAATTTAATTTTTTTCGTGCAAAATAAATTTTAGATATGCACTGTCTTCTAGTGTCTACCACGGTAACCCCCCCTATTGTTGCACACAGTCCTCTGATGTTTGGCGTAGTCTCTTTTTTTTTTTTTACTTTCTAAGTGTTAGGAGGTCGACTGTCCCTATATAGTTTCAGTCGACTCCCATTGATAATTTCTCTTAGTTATGTTCCTCCCAAATCCTTCAACGATACAACTCCCCCATTTGTGACACTATTTACTTCATATGTTCCCAACCAATGCATTTTGAATTTTCATGGGTGTTGAAGAGATTTACTATCATACACCAAGACTAGGTATCCCTCCTTGAAACTCTTCCTTTTAATATGTTTATCATGCCAATATTTATACCTTTTTTTCTATACCTCTTACTGAAACCCTGCTAGAATCCTATCTTCTTCCATGAGCATCCAGTGACTTAGCCATTCTTGTACTGAACCTCGCTCTTTCATGTTAATAATTGTTGCTACGAAACTAGGTACCAAAAATTCTAATGGCACCACTGCTTCTTGTCCATACACCAATTTTAATGGTGTCTTCCCTGTCAACTATTTACATGTAGTCATGTATGCCCACAATACGACTAGTATATTCAAGTCCCAATAATCCCTATTGACATTGCATATCTTTGTCAATGCATTCTCTAGGATCTTATTAAAGGATTCCACTGTTCCATTTTATTTAGGATGATATGGTGTAGTCTTTTGATGATAGACTTCAAACTCCTCAGTCATATCCTTAATACTGTTTTTAATGAAGTGAGTTCCTTGGTCACTCATCAAAATCCTTAGGAATCCAAATCTAGTGATCACTTGCTCAAACAAAAAGTGTGTTGTTGTCTCCGCGCTGCAATATTTTATTGGAGATGCTTCTTTCGATATTTTAAAGTACTATGTCGCAATAATAATATACCTTGCTCATGACCTCTTTGTTGGTGGGTTAATTGGTCCCACAAATTCTATTGCCCATTTTTCAAATACCTGGAAGGTTACTTGTGGCCTTAGGGGAATCTCATCCCATATATTAGGTTTACCAAACCTCTAACATAAATCACATCTTTGGGAGTAGTCCTTTGAATCTCTGTGAACAGTCAGCCACCATATTCCTACGCATAACACCTTCTACATGGTATCTTTTCCTACATAATGTCCTCCTCCTATTTCCTCATGGGCCTCTGCTAAAATCCTGGTTCTTTCATGTTCTAGTACACCTCTTCTCAAGATGTTGTCTACACCCATATTGTATAAGTGTCCTGCAATCAATTGATATTCTGCAGCTCTGACTACCATATTTTTATTTTGTGTAGTGTTGAAGTCTTGTGGTGTAGTCCCTCTACTCAAGTATTGAATGATGTTAGAAAAATATTCATCAACTACTTGGATAGAAAATAATTATGCATCAGAGAAGTTGTCCTCTAGATTCATAGGTTCCTCTCCATTGGTGATCATGTCCTCCATTCAACTTCCCTCGTTTGACTATCACTTCAAATTCAAATTCCTGGAACAACAGTAACCATCTACGAATTCTCCCCCCCCAACACTGGCTTGTTGACTAGGTATTTTAGAGATGAATGATCTGTAAACATATTGAAATGTTTTCTAGCTAAGTAATGTCTGAACTTATGAAGTGCATAGACCATAGCTATGCCTTCTCTTTCTGTGGTATTGTAATTCTTCTTTGACTCTGATAGTTTTTTGCTAGAAAATGCTATAGGATGGTCCAATTCCCTTATTCTGGGCTACGCTAGAATAGCTCCAAGTGCTATAGATGATGCATCTACATGCACATGAAATGTATTTTCCCAATCTGGGAATACCAGAATTGGTGTGGTTACCATCTTCTCTTTTAGAGTGTCCAATCCTCAATGATAGTCCTCATTCCACTAAAACTTGCTATCTTTTCTCAGCAATTTCTCAATTGGTGTAGTGATCCGCGCATACCATTTTATGAATTTCCTATAGTATCCTGTGTGTCCCAATGTTTCTTTTAACTGACGTACTTATTTTGGTGGTGGCAGATTAACAATTATTGCAATCTTGGTAGGATCTACTAGCAAGCCTTGCTTTCACACTATATGGCCCAATAGTATCCCAAAAGGTGTTCCAAAGATGCACTTCTTGATGTTTATCGATATTTGACACTCCCTTCATCTTTCTAACATCAACCTCAACACCTTTACATGGTATTTCAACAAACTCTAGACTGTCCAATCATCTACATATAACCTAGAAACTGGTGGATGAATTCTTTGGGTGCAACTATGACTACTCTGGAAAATATTGTTGGTGCATTATTCAATCCAAAATGAATGGATATGTACTGGTAGGACCCCAATTTTCTGGGAAAAGTAGTCTTGTACCTATCTTCTGGGGATATCTTGATCTGATGGTAGCCTGAGAATCCATCGGTGAATGAGTAAGCTTCCTGGCCTCCTACATTCTTCAACACCTCATCTGTGAAAGGGGTAGGGAAAGGGTTGTTAGACAACTGAGAGGGGGGGGTGAATCAGTTGTTTCCGTGCTTAAACAATTATGGTTCTTTTAAACTCTTTGTAGAGATACTGAATGATAATCACAATAATGCAGGGAAATAAACAATGGCACTTTCAGCATCATTCACATATATGAGAAACACAGAGACAGATATTTCCCAAGGAAACCCATGCAGGGTAAAAGCCTCTTTTTCTTTATATGATAAGTAATGGTTACATTCTTTACAGTATCATACATATGAGCACCAACTCATAATGAGGCTACAACCTCAGCTTTGAAATCTGTAACTCGCTGAGAGCACCAACTCTCTGTTTTCTCTAGCACCAACTAGAAGGAAGCACCAACTCCCTGGTTTCTCTAGCACCAACTAGAAGGAAGCACTAACTCCCTATGTTCAAGCACCCACTTGAACCTTTGAGGACACAAGTCCTCCCTAGCTCCACCCAACCACCCTCAAATATAAATATTTGCTACTGAAACTTATTACAGTGATATGATGTTCAACAATGGCTTACCAGACTCATCACTGTTCTGCTGTATTTCGTTGCTCTGTCTGCCTCATTTCCTTTCTGCACACATCACTTGCGCTGTCTGTTCTTCCGCTTTTTATTCTCTGTGCACCATGTCCATTCACTACACAGTTCCTCTTCTATGCTCTTCAGATGCTGCACTCTCCCCCTTCTTCACACATGAATCACCTTCACCAACAACATTCACAGCAACCTCCAACAGCAACCGCAACAACAACCTTCTCTTCTCTGTATTGTGTATTTATAGCTTCTGTGCACCTTGTGCATGCAATGTTCGCAATCCTCTGCATGTTGACTCCGCGTCGTTATGATCCACCTCTCGAGTGCTCTGTCTGATCATCATCGTGACTCTTCAGCTTCTCTGGTGGTTTTCCCACACGTTCAGCATCACTGGATGTTATGCTGAGATTCCTCAGCCTCTCTGGTAGTTGAGACTCTTCGTCTTCTCTGTGATAGTCGAGCTTACCTTCTCTGTTTCAGTTACATCCTCAATCCCATCTAGTTGTCAATCGCCTCCACGGGCCATCTTCATTCCACTAGCAGATTCCATGTGACTCTTCTACTCCTCTAGAAATCACATCGAAGTCTCTTCGCATTCTTTAGTAGAAACCATCAATGGTTACTAGCAGTTTCACTGTGTCGTGCAATATTATCCCTCCGATATTGTTCAAATTCACCTGCACTATTGGATCAACTCTGAAGGGTATTGTCGTTATTTACCCGTTTCGCACTTTCGCAATTTGGAGATTCTACGATGAGACATCTTGACTCTCCATGTCACAAGCTCTGAAATTCCGAGGTGGAGCTCATCTGCACTAGGTCCTTCCTCCACGTGACTATACGCGGTGACAATAGGTTGCGCTAAAAGGTGTTGCGAACTCATGATCTTCATAGACCCTGATCAATGGTGCATGATCTCGATGAATCAATGGTCTAGTTCTTTTCGAGATCTCGCATCTCACTATTCCTTAGTTGGAGGTTCTCGTCACTCCAAGTCACGATAGGTGAAGCTCCGAGATGGAGCTCAGACCAACGATCCACGTTCTTGGTGATCCGACGGTCTTGATCTTTTGGCGATCTCACATCTCATTGTTCCTTAGATGGAGGTTCTCGTCACTCCAAGTCACGATAGCCGAGACTCCGAGATGGAGTCGGATCAACAGTCCGGAATCTTGGTCTATTGACGGTCCAGATCTCTTCGTGAATTTACATCTCGGAGTTCCTATGATGAAGGGTCTCATCACTCGAAGTCACGATAGCTGAGACTCCGATATGGAGTCGGATCAATGGTCAAGATCAAACCTTGATCTGACGGCTAAGATCAAACCTCGATTTGATGGCTAAGATCAAACCCCGTTCCTTTGACTTTCCAGTCAGCGACATGATGATCTTTCGCCATGTGTTCTCTTGATCCAATGGACCACGACTGTCATATCTGCCTTGCAACTTCACCATATCTAACGGATATTGGTCCTTCGTACTTCCCCCAGATCCTACGACCCAGATCTTCTCATGATTTCGCCACTTCGCCGTGTGAGTTCTCGACACCTTCAAGTCCTGATCTACAAAATTCTGATAAGGAGTTAAATCAACAGTCTAGATTCATTCTCAATTCAATGGCTGCGATTGAATCGTGATATCACATATCGCGAAATCGGGGTTCCTGATGTCAAAATTCTTTGACATCTCCAACTCTCGATCCTCGAAACTCCGACATGGACGGGGATCAACGGTCCAGATTCAACCTCGATCTAACGGCTCAGATTAAGTCGCAATTTTTCATATTACGATTACGCTCGCTTCTCCTTGTTCTTTAAACATTGTGCAGGTTTTCCTCGATCCAACAGTGGTCGGATCTTGTGCTCAAATCTAACGCCTGAGATCTATCCTTCTCTTCAGCGCATACTCTTCTTGTCTTTATTCAGATCTGATGGTCCTCATGCTTACATTGTTCCTGTTTGTCCATCGATGCACACTCTGATCCTGCCATATTCACTGTTGTACTTGCCATCAATGACAAGCATACGCTACCTAATAAACATCTGCCAACAATATCCCCCTTTGGCATTGATGGAAACTAAGGCACTGCACCCGAATTCTTTTCTCCCTCTTTGACATCAATGTCAAAGAAGAGACATGCTCCCACTGAGCTATTGCAGTAATTTTAGGAGGCATTAGATTTCCAAACAATACAAAACTCCCCCTAACAAGATGGAATTTTTAGGTGTGAAACGAAATGACACCCAACTTCTGTCTGAGATATTCAAATGGTGTCTTGGCTAGGGGCTTAGTAAAGATGTCTACAACTTGTTCTGTAGTGGGAATGTAATCGACCTGAACAATCTGATTGGTGACCTGCTCTCTCAGAAAATGATATTTTATGGGAATATGTTTTGTCTTGGAGTGGAAGACAGGATTTTTAGACACACTGATGGAACTAGTGTTATCACAATGAATTGGGATCGGTGCAGTGTATTTTACCTCTAAGTCTACAAGTGTTTGAATCATCCATAATACCTGTGTGCAACATGTAGCAGCAGCAATGT
>JASDQU010242121.1:2150-12836 GCA_032191745.1 Picea mariana
AAGCACTGAATGCAAGGGGGGGGGGAATTTTGACCAACCATTCTAGTTTTCTCATCAACCTCGCAAGAAAGACGAAGCCAAGCAGAAAAGACAAGTGATTCAAAGACTGTGACATTTGGAGAGTGGATATCATTTTGTTCACAGTATCCTGAGATGCGAGCAAATATTTCTTGCTTCTTGGGGAATCCAGAGATGCTTATATTCCCTTCTATATAGCCCCCTCATTTTCTTCCAGCCAAGACATCCATTAGGATAGTTTTTCCAGCACCGCTAACTCCCATCAAGGATGTAAGTACCCCTGGTCTAAAGGATCTACTTACATTGCAAAGTAGTTGTAGCCTGTCTTGAGCCAAGCCTTCAGTTTTCATCTCCTGTTACAAAATTAACATTAGTTCCAAATTTTCTAGTGAAGAGAACCTGGGTATGTAAAACTACTATCAGATTAAAATTCAATTGGATGATTTGCAGATGTACAAATCGTTGGCATGTCAACATAATAGTTTATTTTCTCGAAAGCCATCGACAATGGTTTTAAATGAAGGATCATTCCTTTCTTGTGTTGTGTCAAGACTTGAATGACATTGACTTCTCCATCACGTGTAGAATTGTCCTAAGAGGTTAGACTCTCTCTCCTATCTGACAAGTAAGCATGACTAACAAAATTGTTAAATCTATGAATGAATAGTGCATGCTTTTTAATATACTTTCAAATCTTTGGATGTGACCAGTTTATATAGTTTTCTAGATTGCATTCTTCGCAGTTCAATTGCTTCATCCTTTATTTCAAGAAAAATCTAAAACAAGTTCAAAGTCTCAGTTAAGATCATCACAAAGGCTTTCTAACATCTCTCTCCATCGTCTGATACAAGGTGTTACAGAGAAGTTCTATAGTTCATTCAAGTTTCTCGCTTCATTGTCTATCGCAAGATTAGAATCAGTTACAATTAGTAGTTTGTCACTTCATTTTCTCCATTGAAAACAATGGAGACAATGAAGTGACAAACTGCTAATTGTAACTGATTGTTTCAGCCAGAGAGTGAAGTATATTTCAAAATGGAGACAATGAATTTTCTCACTTCATTGTCTCCATTTTGAAACATGTTTCACTCTCTGGCTGAAAACATGTAATTTTATTTTTGAGCAATAGATTGAAACATTCACAAGTACTAAGAGGATTTCTGGAGAGCTCATGACTTACCACTGGACTTTTTCTGAGATGTTAGTTCAACAGAATGATGTTTATTTCCTTGGTTGTTTTTTCCACTTCTTTTTTCTTTCTTATCTTCAATAACATATTCAGATATAACAGCCTGTGAATTCCCCAAAGCTGTAGTTGGACGAGGTTTTATTAGATCTCACTTTTTTTATGATTTGAATGTAAGAGAAATAGTATCACAAACCAAACATTATAATGGAATGCCAGACTTACGGTTCAGGAATGTTAAAGCAACAGTGTATAGAACGTTGAAAAACACACATAACACGATCAATGCCCCTATGCCAATCTAATAAAATTTAGCTTCAGCAAATAATTCACGAGATTCTAGTACAACATGTCCAACTGTTTCATTGGAGCTATTACTAATGGGCTGCACAAAGATGAAATATTTAGATTAAAGGCAATATTCAATATTTCTTTCCTAGACTATGATGATAGGACACTTTACTTTATTCCTATCACTTACTTAATTCCATCTGGGAGCCAGAAATTCACTCACCTCTATGGTGTTTTGGCCACAGGACATCGGTGAGCACCAATATGCCCAAATCCACCAGCTAGGTATGTTCTCCGTTCCAGAAACATGAATAAAATCAAGCATTTATTGTAACCTGAATTCATTTAATTGAAAAGCTCAGGATAGCCATAAAACTTATTGTCTTTGGAGTAAATAATTATATTTGCATATGCTATACTGTCAAATACCTCTTGATACCACAAATCCTTCGAGAACAAACACAACAAGGAAAGCAAATGATCCAAATGTTTGTGACACAATCATGTTCCGACCCATTGAGGCTATGAATTTGAAAAGTGCCAACGACATCTGATGCATCATAAAGAGGAGGAAGAATTGCCTAAAGAACCTGAAAAAATCAAGGCAATGTCTGGGGTTACTCATTGAATATTTTAGTGTTCTAACAATCAAAACACAATTTTGACGTGCCTACTTTTTTTTTTCTTTTTCATTTTTACATTTTGGTGAAGGAGGATGTTACATTTTGTTTCCGCTCATCCAGATTCCAATCATTTATTCACAGGTACCATTTCATGTAAATGGGATTTGTAGTGGTTTTTTTTTTCAGGCTACCTAGGAAGATTCAATGTCCATAATTAGATCAATTCATCTGATTGTCTCCAATCTCACCTACAGTCTCTTAACTATCTTGAATTGGGAGATTGACGAAGAGATAATAGACTGTAAACTAAATTTTTCTTAGTTATATTCATGTAAGGCATCTTGCCAAAAATGAAAGCGAATTTAAATAATGCAAATACTGAGCATGGCTTAACTATCTTGAATTGGGAGATCGACTAAGAGATAATAGACTGTAAACTAAATTTTTCTTATTTATATTCATGTAAGGCATCTTGCCAAAAATGAAAACGAATTTAAATAATGCAAATACTGAGCATGGTACAAAATGTAGCTATACAGAAAAATACTTGGCTAGCACTTATGGAAATTGACTTTTTCGCAGTTCTTTGCTGGGCATCTATTGCATATTATACAAGTTGAAGATGGCCTCTCAGATTACTTTTATATACAACAACATAGTGAATTATTTCATAGTCCTATACATCTACAGTACAGGGGTGTCTATGTGTGTCACTGATTCATAAATATATTAGTCAGAGTTCTCATTCTTCCAGCCATATCTACGGAATAGTCAAAAGATAAATGAATTTGTTTACTGATTGATTAATGGACCAGTAAGACTTCTCGTGCTCCTATCCATGTTTAATGAATGATATGGAAATTCATTTAGGTACAGAATCTATAAGAATTACCTCTCGGCCTATGGTGCAAAACCCATAACAGAGTATGTAACACAAACCCAAATCCCTACTTCTAGCAAAGAGAGTGGAATCCTCATTATCCATGTGGGTAAAGAAAAATACCAAGATGGATAGAACAAAAAGTCTCTTTGCTTGTAGAAAACAGGAAGACGGTTAATTGTCATTGATAATTCTGGGAAACCATTGAACATTACATGGACTAGTCCAAAGAAGAGAGCTCCCATATACAGGTTTCCGTCATTAACAGTCAGGTGATGCATTTTTGTGCATAAAAACATGGTCATTGCGATTGCCCCTAAAATTAAAACAATCAATCAACAAATTGCCTTGGCACTACTACATTATGCAAATGCAAATTTTCTGTGGTTCCAAGGAACTATTCTTGCTTAGCTCACCTGTAGCATCATGACATTGTAGGAGCTATTCTTGCTTAGCCCACCTGTTTCTGAAGAATGATGACATTGTAGCATGTTGATACTTTACATATTATAGTATTTCTCTATGCAAACTTTGAATCTTTTCAGCGTAGTATGTCTCTCTACTATTGACTTAGATTTCTTACATATTCTGGTTTGCCTCAAAATCTAAATCTGGTATACTATATTTGCAATTTTATGCTAAAATTTAGCCAATATTTAGCAATAAAATTGCTTTTTTACATGATATTAATATTTCTTATTACTTCATTTGTATCCCCAGTTTAAGTTATCGATGCAATATCTAACCAATAAAATCATGTTGATTCTTTTGTAGGAAAAGAAGTTGTTACTATGGAAGACATGAAATAAACAGTCCATCGAGAAAAATATGGGATTGGTGATAAAGTTCTTTTACCTACATTTATAGGGAAGGAGCTTGGATGATTGTTTCCATGGATTCCATCCAGAGCATCAAGGACCATACAGTCCAAAAATGATTAACAACCTATGGGCCACCAAACATTACTTGAGAATTGAGAGGAATGCTTGGATTGATACCATATTGAAAGACATGATGCATAACATGAAGTCCAAAATTTCTATAAGCATGTTGTGTCAAATTAGAAAGGATGGATTGAAGCTGTGAGACATATCCAGACAAAGATATAGTCATAGTGCAAGTTTCATTAAAAAAAAAAAAAAACTATACAAACATTGTAACATTATAAACCATTAACTTTTACTAGCTTCATCATCCCATAATCCAAACCATACTTGTATTATCATGAAGAGATCAACTTCAGAAAAACCACAGATACAACAACTATATGAAATTGAAATTGGAACAATACTACAATTTAAATTCAAAGAAAGATGAAAACTCACTTGGAGTCACAGTTAAAAACTGCAAACAACATAACTTTTCACATAGATTAACCTGATGCATTGATAGTGGAATGTACATTCTGCCTATCTCAAGATTCACACTCATTTCTGAGAAACGATTGTCTAGACTTATCTGGATTGAATCTCAATCTGCCATTTTTTGAGACTCTGTGCAGCCCATTAGTGCATTTGCAGCCTCAATCATTTTAGGAGCAATATCTTCAATTGATTCTTAAGTTTGTTTCAGAGATATGAAACCATTGCTAGTTCAATATAAAATGAAAAATGTTATTTTTCATTGTCAGACAATAGAAACAATGATAACAAATTCTAGGTTTGTTTAACTTGATAATACACCTACCAAAAAAGAGGAATACTCCTACAGGATGACATTTGAAAGATAATTCAACTTGCCATTTTTCTACAATGTTGCTTTATGTAAAAAGAAATTAAAAATTGTGAACTTCACATTACCCACAAAAACAAAATGGTGTGCTTATGTCCATCTACCTCTTCCATGAATGTAATTTTAAAATGGGCAATAAAAAATATTCTTAGAATAGACTAAACAATATTTAATATTAAAGGTTAAAATCAATAAAATTAAAAGAGTATTTTTTTGTTATGAGTTTAAACTATATTATGGGTAGTATTTGGTTTTATGTTTGGGTTTAAGGTTAAATGCTACTGGAAAGCACATATAGTTTAAGTGATGATAGTAAGGGATAGTAGCTTTCATATTGATACTATTTAGGATAAAACCACCTTTTAGCTCTAGAGTATGAATGAAGTATGCACCCCAAATGACATACCAAATAGGGTTGGTCAAAGTCTTACTAGAAGCAAATAGACGTACCTTTCAAGGCCTAATTGGAACAGAGTACCGAAACCATAAGAAGACCTTTTAAAGCCTCACTGGGACACAATGCCTCATTAATCCAACAAACATGGCATTTCAAATCCTTATCAAAACCAATATACGATGCCCTTCACCCCTAGTATGAATGCCTTTCAATGCCTCACTGAAACAAAGTATTCACCCTTGACATGAAGGCCTTTTAATGCTTGAATGGAAAAAAGTAATCGCCTATGATTACTTCATGTCTCTTTATTTGCCAAGGGTTGATAAGGGATTATGTGGAAGGATGACATCCTAACATCAATTCTAGTTATAAAAACAACTAACAGTTCCCATGTTGAGCTCTACTTCTCAATTATAAGCCTTATAATAAGAACAAAATTATACATTGTTGATTCTTCTTGACTGATACAACTAATGACAATGCAAAATGCTTAAGCATGGAAATACTCAAAGACCTCCTACACTTGAAATTTTGACAGTTGCATTCTCAAACACGAAAGAAAGCAACATCATCATTTTAGATGATAATCCCATTTGTCTATGTCCTTTGACATAATATAGAAGTCCTTTCATTATGATACCAAATGACATCTCACACAAACACCCAAATTTCATACAGACTTATAGTTAATATGATTTAAATGTCCTATAATCATAGAAGGTCCTTTTGAAGGTCAAATATGATATTGAAATTGTTAACCAAACAACCAAATTTCATACAGCCTTACAGTTCAATGTGATTTAAATGCCCTGTAATCATAAAAAGTCCTATTGGAGGTCAAATATGATATTGAAATGGTTAACCAAGGGGAAGAATATATCGAGAACATATATATTCATTAAGGGCAAAAGTCTCTAGACATATGCTTAATTATTATGCCCATGAGACTGTATGAAGAGCAATTAAAACAAAAAATTGGAAACTTCCAAAGAAGAGATGGAATTGGATGACTTCATCAATTTTACATGTTTTCTAGGTTTTGTAATATTCTGGTCCTTGAAGGAAAATATTACTCTAGATTACAGGGTTGGTGAGAATTATACTGAATGAAGCCCTTCCTACCAAAGCATAACAACCATACTTGATCTAAGCAGTATGGGTGCAAGTATTGGTACAGGTCACCCTGGGTGTAGGTTTAGGTAAATGTACAGATAAGCACAATACCCAACAAAATTTTCTTTTGAAAGGGAGTACCACAACTGTTAATGATCCACGGTTGGAAACAACCTAGTCTAAATGTTCTATCTCTTGGCTCTTTTCTAGTAATTGTTTCCATTTGATTTTGCTCAAAATCTGGTGAGGAATGGTTGGATTTGCAGATTTGAGTGGCTAATCTTGTATAATCGAAGTGTCCCTGGGATTTCTTAGCACGCTGAATTCATTTATGCATTCATAAATATAGTTTAAACAATACAAAATAGCGTTTTTGTCCAAATTTACATCGTCGGATTTCGGCCAAAAAAAACAAAAAGTAGAAAGTTTATCCAATGCCCTTCGAAACCACCATGATTTGAACTTGGCCCTTTAAAATGGGAGGAACAAAACTGTTAAAGAGCCATACTTGCAACAAGTTGGACGTTGGAAGACACACACACACACACACACATATATATATAAGGTAGGCAGGGAACATGGATTTGGGTACTCATCTTCTAGGTCAAGGGTACTTAGATCATTTTCAACACCATTGTCACAACTAAATTTCAACAAAACAAATAATGGGGAGGAATTCTAACCATATGAAATTCCCCTAAGAAACTATTCACAAAAAATTGTCTCCTGCCCACATACACAAATAAATAGGGTGCAAGTGTAGGTACTCCATGTGAGGGGTACTTAGATCATTTGCAACATTCTTGCTAAAACTAAAATTCAACATTATAAGTTATGAGAACCCATTCTAACCACATAAATTCTCTTGGAAAATATTCACAATAGACATTCCCATAGAAATAACATAAGACACGAACTTGTGATCTAACAATCATGTAGGGGATTTTTCAAACGCAGGTCTCAGACACTATCCTCACTAGTCATAAATTATAACTGTGTAGTCTAGCAGTAACTCATATTTCAGTAGGCTACCTTTGAATCCCATTCCTGGGGTGATAGTAATTATCAAGGATACCATTATTATTCTCGAGGGTCAGGGAAAATAGTGATTATCTAGGCTACCTACCCTTGAGATGCCAAGCCATAAATAAATATTAAATTATTAAAAAGAACAACAAAAACAGGGTCCTCGAAAATAATCAAAATTCGAAAAACCCAATTCATAAATGTGAAATATAAGCCAGTTACCTCTTGCAGGGAGTGTCAAGGTCGGGTATATGGCGAAGATCGTAACACAAAACCTACAGATGGGGAAAATCTATTCGATCTTCCACCCATCCCAATGCACTTCCATAGCTTTGTTCCTATCTTAATTTTGCAAAATTTTATTGCATACCCAATTTTTGTTAAAGCTCCATTCGAACTCAGAACCAAAAAAATGTTTACCTAGATGAAGGAAGTTGAAGGAGAATCCATTGAAGTCTCGTGACTTGGTAAGTTTTCTTTGATTCAAAGATATTTATGTATGCCCCATAAATCTAACCACTTCCTTGCCCCAACTTTGCTTTATCTAGCTTGGTTGGAAGAAAGGCAACTAGATCTATACCACAGAACAAATACTAGAAATTACTTTTTTCGTGTTTTTTTATCAAAAAATTATATAACCAGCAAGGAAAATAGAATAGGAGTAATAATGTTGCTTGCGAACATAATTCCATTCATCTCTCCATGGTCTGTCAAGGTTTCATCATAGCCACTCCAAAGGTCGCGCCCTAGAGAAGTGGTGGGGCTTTTCATGTGGTCCCTTTATCAACACCTCTGCTCTTTTGGGTCTCTGTCGTGAATGGAACACAGGAATCCCGCCTCTTCTAATGAAGGTGAATTCCTCTACTACCCCAAGCTCTTCTCCTTGAATCTAAAACTCAATGGGAGCATGGACCATTCAACACATTCTTCCCCTCAAGATCTCTCCTTTCACAAATCCAAGGCTTTCATCAAACTCCTTAAGGAGGTGTTAAGCTACATTGTTTGAACAAGAATGTCTCTTTTTCTCTGTGGAGATCATTTAAGGAATTGATCAAATTCAATTTCCCTCAACTCTATCATTCCTCTCAAGTAGGAAGATTCATAGTAGAGAGTGTTTACCATAGTTTCACTAATAAGATTTAGAATATGCCACACAATAATGAAAATATGTTATGTAAAAGGTGCTCGTTCAAAATGTGCCAACAGTGCCAAAGAGTAAATGAATAAATACCAACATTCAAAGCGCATTCATCATTATCATTAAGTATATAATTGTGATCATAGAGAAATGTCACTCTTCTAAGATCTTCAATTCCCTTGCACTCAAAACAATTTTTCATCTCTTTAATGCAATCCATCAACTCTGGACTCATATTTCAACAATACAGAGGGGTACCATGTCTATTTCTACCTCCCAAACTTGTTATGGCTCCCTTCATTCTTTCCTCTAGGGCACTTTCTTCTCCTGGTTCTTCTCTTGCAACTTTCACTTCTCCTTCATCTTCACTCTCATCAATCACATTTGCTGTGATTCCTGTTCTATGGAATCTTTTATGGCATCAAATGTTGTTAACACTCTCAACATTTCAGCAACATATTCACCAACATTTTCATTTCTAGGTCTTCCTTAGCCTCTTATCGTAGGAATATCCCCATCTCACCATTCTACATTGCAACTTCTGTCAAAATCGACATGTTTATTCTCTCAAACAATTCTACCCAACCCCTTCACTCTTTTCTAGAATTATATTCAACCTTAGGCTTCCTCTATTTTGACACCAGTTGATGCACGCAACTTTATTTCTTGCTATCAGAGTGCATATAGCTAAAACTCATCTAGATCCACAAAATTCAAAAATTCATAAACAAAATTGAAAAATGACATCAAAAACACATCATCGATCTGTATTCATTCAAACATCCATTGCTCTTGGACCTTATTACAATTTGCAGAGACTTTCCCATGACATAATATACAACAACATTAGAAGAAAAAAAGACCCTACTTTTTTTCTAAAAAATATGTCATATATTTACAAAAAAATATTTACATCAACAAAACAAAATAGCGAAAGCATATATATAATGAAGCTTATGTCCTCTTCCTCTACACTACAAAAACTAATATAAAATGAGGGTATGCAATCGTGAAATTTTGGTTGATCCTCCTTGCATCATGAAATTTTGTGCCTACTCATAACCAACCTGAATTCTAACTTCTAATAAGATGGGGGGGTTCTACTTGACACTTTGGGATAGGAAATTCATGGAACATGGGGCCCCTTTTGCAAATAATAGGATCAATGATGAGAGACCTAAGTTATCAAGTCAAGAGACTACTCAATATGGAAGTCCTCACGCATACAAACCTGTTACAACTGGCAGATGCTCGACACTAGTATGTAATGTTATCAACATTGAATTGCAAAGATTGTTGGGAAATCCCTTGGTGAACTCGTCACTCTGTTTGACATGAGGTGAAATATTAATTTCCCGTGGTTCATCGTCCTAGATCACACCTAAAACTTATCCTTATAGACAACAAGTGTTGGCCTTGGACTATGACAATCACCATAATATCGTTAAATGTGAGAATTAAATTGGGTTTTGTAAAAAGGTTTCATTATGGTTTTGTGGAGAGTGGTTTGAGGATGCAAAGCATAAGGATAACATGGGTACTAGTGGAGTAAATCCATACAATAAAGAATTGAAAATAAAATGTGTTGAGAAGAAGAATAGGGAGACCAAACTAATCATGGGAGAAGATATCTATCTAGAATAAGTTTTGGAGTATCGACCTCTTTCCCTAGTTGGTAAATTCCATGGAAGATATATTTCAAAAACTTATGTGTGAAATAGGTTTAAGAACTCCTATATGATATATTTGTGTTACATACCATCTTTTCTTATGCATTCATAAGGAAGGATCACCTTCCCTTTCAAATTAGATAGAGATAGGGAGAAATATTGCAAGGCAAATTGTTCTAGAGTAATAGTTTCTTAATTCTTCACTTGTGGAACCCATACATCAAACCAATGAAGGAGGATTCAATGGATAAACCTATATGGGTCAAACTTCCTAGCCTCCCCAATGAACTTTGGATGCCAAACATATGAGACAAAAATTGAAACTCAATCAATTGATTTATTGAGATTAATGAATGAGCCAAACTGTAAGTGCAAGGGGTGATAGCATGAATTTGTATGCAGATCATTTTGAAGGAGGGACTTTGGATATCATGGACATTGTATATGGAAAATGTTCCTTTATTCAAATATCAGACTACAAAAATGTTTCATTTCAATGTAATGCATGAAAATAGTACATGAAGAAGGAATGCACCCTATTCCAACCTCAAGTTAAATGGAAGAAGGTTGGAAGCCCTAAATTATCAACTTTAAGGGGGGGGGGGGGGGGGGG
>JASDQU010242121.1:21244-35437 GCA_032191745.1 Picea mariana
CATGTTTCTTATCTCAAACAATTCTACCCAACCCCTTCACTCTTTTCTAGAATTATCTTCAGCCTTAGGCTTCCTCTATTCTGACACTAGTTGATGCACACAACCTTATTGCTTGCTATCATAGTGCATATAGCTAAAACTCATCTACATCCACAAAATTCAAAAATTCATAAACAAAATTGAAAAATGACATCAAAAACACATCATTGATCTGTATTCATTCAAAAGGCCATTTCTCTTGAACCTTATTACAATTTGCAAAGACTTTCCCACTACATAATCTACAACAACATTAGAAGAAAAAAAGAGCCTACTTTTTTTTTGAAAAATATGTCATATATTTACAAAAAAATATTTACATCAACAAAACAAAATAGCGAAAGCATATATACAATGGAGCTTATATCCTCTTCCTCTACACTACAAAAACTAAGATAAAATGAGGGTATGCAATCATGAAATTTTGGTTGATCCTCCTTGCATCATGAAATTTTGTGCCTACCCATAACCAACCTGAATTCTAACTACTACTAAGATGGGGGGGTTGTTCTGATTGAGACTTTGGGATAAGAAATTCATGGAACATGGGGCCCCTTTTTCAAATAATAGGATCAATGATGAGAGACCTCAGTTATCAAGTCAAGAGACTACTCAATATGGAAGTCCTCACTCATACAAACCTGTTACAGCTGGCAGATGCTCGACACTAGTATGTAATGTTATAAACATTGAATTGAAAATTTTGTTGGGAAATCCCTTGGTGAACTTGTCACTCTGTTTGACATGAGGTGCAATATTAATTTCCCTTAGTTCATCGTCCTAGATCACACCTAAAACTTATCCTTATAGACAACAAGCAATGGCCTTGGACTATGACAATCACCAATATAATATCGTTAAAGGTGAGAATGAAATTGGGTTTTGTAAAGAGGTTTCATTATGGTTTTGTGGAGAATGGTTTGAGGATGAAAATCATAAGGATAACATGGGTACTAGTGGAGTAAATCCATACAATAAAAAATTGAAAATAAAATGTGTTGAGAAGAAGAATAGGGAAACCAAACTAATCCTAGGAGAATATATCTATCTAGAATAAGTTTTGGAGTATTGACCTCTTTCCCTAGTTGGTAAATTCCATGGAAGATATATTTCAAAAACTTATTTTTGAAATAGGTTTAAGGACTCCTATATGACATATTTGTGTTACATGCCATCTTTTCATATGCATGCAAAAGGAAGGATCACCTTCCCTTTCAAATTAGATAGAGATAGGGAGAAATATTGCAAGGCAAATTGTTCTAGAGTAATAGTTTCTTAATTCTTCACTCATCGAACCCATACATAAACCCAATGAAGGAGGATTCAATGGCTAAACATGTATGGGTCAAACTTCCTAGCCTCCCCATTGAACTTTGGATGACAAACATATGAGAGAAAATTTGAAACTCAATCAATTGATTTATTGAGATTAATGAATGAGCCAAATTGTAAGTGCAAGTGGTGATAGCGTGAATTTGTATGGAGATCATTTTGAAGGAGGGACTTTGGATATCATGGAGATTGTATATGGAAAATGTTCCTTTATTCAAATATCAGACTACAAAAATGTTCCATTTCAATGTAATGCATGAAAAGAGTACATGAAGAAGGAATGCACCTATTCCAACCTCAAGTTAAATGGAAGAAGGTTGGAAGACCTAAATCATCAACTTTAAGGGGGGGTGGGAGAAGTGAATGATAAGAATGGAGTGAAGGGTAGTGGTCGAAGCCCTAAAAAACTCTCATTAGATGAAACTGTAGAAGACCAAGTTAAGGGTTTGGACTTAAATGATACTCGAGGATCACTTAATTCGACTCTTACTAATGTGGAAATTAAAAATAAAATTGGAGAAGGACCATCAAGCCACTGAAACAACTAGTTAAAGGAACTTGCAACAAGCATGTTATTTTCCCATAAACATTATTTGGATGCTTCAATTCTCAACTTGTCTCAAGATGAACAATTTTGTATCATGGAAATAATGAATCTAATCTACAAGGACTCACCTGAACTACTTGAATATTAAATAGTATCGATGATTGTGGAAAGTCTCCCAAACCCTACTGTATGCCTCTCAAGAACAAGCAAGATGTTAACATATATATGGGGGTAATTATAGGCTCGATCCTTTCAAAGGGAATCATCGAGGAAGGATATATAGCCAATTGGGTTCACTCACTACCTCTAGTGATTCAATCTCATAATCTATGGGTGGAAGAAAGAACCCTAGGTATGCTCTAAGATCTCCCATGAAGGCATCTGTAGCCAAACTAGAACCTAACATTGGAGGGTTAGGATATTTGGGGAGTTAGTTGGGAGGGAGTAGACACCCTTGGAGGAAATCCCTTATTTCTTGGGAAAATATAAAGTGGAATGTGAAATCCACTGTGGAAAACAAAAATCTATTTTGGGGTCGCTTAAAGCAAGGAATGCCTCAGGTAGGGCTACAAAATGATAGTCTTATCATTGAACATCAGGGCTATGAGAAATTCCCTAAGGAGAAGTGCTCTCGATAGGTTAGTAGTTTGTCATAAGAAATACATCATTATTCTTTAGGAAACTATGGTATATAGTTCCATAGTGATTAGGATTTTGAATGGGTTTTTAAACATTGGAATTTTGTGGTTCTCGATGCATAAGGTCACTTGGTTGGTCTCACCATGGCTTGGAATAGGAACTTCTATTTAAAGAAATAAAAGCTACTTAAATATCTAGTGGATTGAATCATATTCATTAGAATTGAATGAGATTATATTCGTGTTAAATGTTTATGGACCTCATAATAACAAGAAGATCATAATGATACATTATTTGAAATGGAAGCTATTAAATGGAATGATGTGATATTGGGAGGTGATTTGAATTTAATTATAAAACATGTAGAGGTTTGGGATGATGGTGATGGAATGGATTAATTGGCAAGATATTTAACCCACTATAGAGAGGAAAGGAACCTTATTAACATTGAACTAGTAAAATCGTCACCCACTCGGAGAAACATCAAGTTGAGTGAAGATGGGATCTCCATGAGATTTTTTGTTGGTTTTTGGTGAGTGAAGACATTGTTGGGTTTGTAGATAAATTTAGAAACTGGGTAGCACAAATAAATGATTTGACCATTATTCCATCTTTTTGCAAATATAAGTCGAGGATAAAAATCCACTTAAACCCCACAAATTCATTTCTCACTAGTTGTTGAATAAGAATCTTAAAATATTGTTAAAAAGGAATAGGTCAGATTTGATTCATTGCTGAATGAAACAACTATGTGCCAGTGCGACAAGAATCTATAAAAGATTAAACAAGCTATAGTTGAAAGAGGTAAAGAAAAATATAGTAATTATGTAGAGGACCTGGTAACTATAGAAAGACACATTGAGCACATTTATCTAAATAACAACATTGGGGTGTTTGTAGAACATGAGATACATGAACTAAAGTTGGTGGAGTATGCCAAACAATTTATTTTAGATTGGGGAACAATATAGTGGAGGTGGAAAGGTAGGCTCACCTAGCTAGAGAAAAGGGACGAGAATACCAAGTTCTTCCACAACCATGCCAACACGAGGAAATCCTCCAATGCAATTTGGAAAATTAGCAAGGTAGATGGAACTAGGGTTTGAAAGTTTCAAAAGATTGGCGAGGAAGGGGTAGATCTTCTCAAAACTCTGTTCAACAACCCTGATGGGATCAATGATGAAAAAATTATAAAATTGTCAACATGCTTTCCAACATTTGTTATCCAACATGATTTCCAACATTTGGTGTTTTCTCCTTTCATCGTTGTCTCATGCACCGTCATAATATTAGGGTTATAAATTTTTCTTCAAGAGGATAAGCTTTGGATGACATAGAATCAAGAGCCCTTTTCACTGGTTCAAGATCAAATGGGATCTCTACGGAAGTTGGGAATGGTCAACTTGGATGCCACTATTATCCTCCACATTCACAATGAATTCCAAGCTCAAGACATCACTAATCACCCTAAGGCATTTTATGAGAATACAGAGAAGTAAATTCAACAAATTACCATTCTCTTTGCAAGCTCTCTCTCCTGGTCAGTGCCCTTCATGAACTCTCTCTCCTGGACAGTTCCCTCCACAAGCTCTCTCTCTCGGTGCCCTCCACAAGCTCTCTCCCGACGCCCTCCACGAGCTCTCTCCCTGTGCCCTCCGCGAGCTCTCTCTAACCACAATCTTGAGCGCGATATCTCTGCCTGTGAATGGGCATGAGTTCATGAATGGGCATGAGCATAAAATTAGTTTCTTTGCATAAAGTAATTATGAATATGAGACTTTTGTTTGCACAATGTTGTTTTATGGAATTTTTAACTACAACCTTGTGGTCATTTCCTTCTCGACCGTTGCTAGCAAGGTGTTGCACAATGGAGTTTTAGAGAGTGATTTAAGAGTCTCTTTCTCCTAATAATTTATTTCTTAAGACATTACCTCTTGACTCAATTGATTATATCCAAGAAAATTTCTTCTAAATGATGGTATGAAGCTCTTTTTCAAGACATTAGGTCTCAACTTAATTGATAATATGCAAGGAAATCTTAATTGATTATTCCAAATAATGTTATAATATAAGATTGAGGGTTGGTAATATATATTTCATAGTTCTGTTCATTATAATTATGATTAAATCACAATAAAAAATATACGAGATTAATTTTTGAGGGGAATAATTTTTGGGGGAATTATGTCTATAATTATGCTTGGAGAATTAACAAAATCTCTAATAATTAAGTTGAATCTTTGGCCATTGGACTACAATATTGGATAATGAAGAATGAAGGCAAGAGAGATTACAATAATTGGATATTCAATCATAGTCATACGTCACTTGGTCTACAAATCTCTCCCTAAAGACCCTCATCTGAATAGATTGTTGTGTCACACTTTGTTAGAAGTATTTTTTAAGGAAGTTAAATTCTTTCATGTCCTCAAAGACATTAATTTATTAGTAGATGTAATGGTCGATAAGGATTTATCTTTATCTCTTGGTTGTATGTGGAAAAATAGGGAGGAAGAGGTAGTTTGCAACCTCCCTTATTCTTATCACCCCCCTTCTTATTTAAATTACCATTATAAAAATCCTAATAAGTGGCATCACATATACAACATGCATTTGCAAAGGACTATATGGGTACTCTGTCATGTTATTTGTTATATCCTATAGGATTCATTATTTACTAGCCCTAGTAGGATGGAATGGTGCAAAGCGAGTGGGATTTTTCTACATTTTCAAATGGGAATATCGAAGTTTCAGATATGTATTTGGAGGAGTGGTCTTCTTCTTACCATTATACTTTTGTTTATTCCAATTGGAAGGTATGGTTTCAGATACAAGGTTGGTTTTGGAAGTGTGTCATGTGAGGACTCTAGGAGCATTGTTGTGTGAAGACTTGGAGGTTTGGTTTTGGGAACAAGGAATCTAGGGTTCATTTGCATGCAACATTATAACCTCAAACATCAATCTCAAGTACTATTTTGGTTATATTTTGATGGATTCTTGAAGTGTTTTAGATGGTTGGCATAGATTTCATGTGCCCTCATTGTTCTCTTTCATCACAGAAAATATAAATGACAACAGACATAATGGGAACCAAACTCACAACCATTGAATAAGGGAAACATAGCAGAAAAATCACACTTGTTTATTAGTAAAAATACTCACAGATTTGGGCATGTTATACAATGGTGATGGATCGTCTAGCTGCCAGGAGAAGTGAACTTTGGTGTGTTGTAATAACTACTAGAATCACCTATCTGCCACCTAGGATATCCTTCCAATCCACGATTTGAGTTGTCAAGGGATTTTTGTGCCTTCCTCTATATGTAAAATGCACCCAGCAAGTCTCACGACCTCCTCCTCCCTTAGAAATTGACCCAGCAATGACAATTCATCCCCCAACAAGATAAATTGAACCCCCAATGAATGTGTCACTGCCCAGCAAGGAGAAACTCGTCCCCTGAACCCAAAATCTGTCTTCTATGAACAAGAACTCGACCCCTGTAATTTGCAATACATCCAACAATGGAATTTATCTATTCCCACAAGACATTCACCCTTCTATCTTTAGGTAATGCGTTCCCAAACTCACAGCAAATGGTTGGGGACAAGGACCCATGAATTTCCTAAGAAAACTCGACTTCCTTTATTATGGCAGAGATATTTGATCTGTTGTGACCATGATAATGCCCCGATTACAATAAGCTCAACCTCCAAGTTATGAACACCACCATCAAGAAATATAAACCCATGCAAATGAAGGTGCACCCAGTCTGGAGAGTAATAGTGCTGCCACAAGTAGACTCAGCCTATGAATAAGAAATCGATCCCCTAGTGAATACTCAGCAACTGGGAGTCTCTTCGGTCTTGATAACCACTAAAACCAAACCCTTGTTCCCCTCACATCTAGCTTCCTTGTACAGAGGTCTGGTCTCGGTCTCCAATCAGATACGGTCGAAATAACCCCTAGTCCTAGTCTAGATGTGAAAAAGGGGATTTTTTTAATGTTTTATTATAATTTGTTTTTTATTTAATACATAGTTTAGCATATGTAGTATATTTTGTTTTTTTTTTAATGTTTTATTTATTTTGTTTTTATCATGGGTTCGTTGTTATGCGACTAAAATATTTACTATAGTTGGTTCTCAAAGTAGGCTTGTCCCCAATTTGGGAGTAATATAATGAATGTAGTCTAGATCTCTTTGGTCAAGAAGCCTCTAGTGGGGTGTATGTATTCATACATGTAGAAAATTTAGTATAGAAAGTTCTAAAAATTGTCTTCCCCCTGATATAGAAGTATCACAGTGGAATGTGGTTGAAAAATAACAATATAGAAAGATTCTCTTCATTGAAAAGCCATGGATTGGGTGTATGTATTTTTCCAAATATTCTTAGAGCTTACACATAGACCCAACCACATCAAACAACCCATTTATTGAGGCCCAGTTGCTAGACCCAATTTCATATTGCCTTGCATAGGTGAGACAACCATGAGGGTCAAAACATGTTTATTAAGGATTTGAAATTTAGTAAGAGAAATATCACCCCCCTCACTTTACCATCAAACCAAGATCCCATTGACATATTAACACATCTTAACACAACATTTGCCTAACTTAAAAGAAATTATACTAGATAGGGAGATAAGGGTGGATATATTACACAACATTTGCAACAAGATATGTAGGAAACTGTAATGAAATGGGTGGATGAAGAATCTCATTTGGCTTAAGTACATCCTAGTAAGGTCTCCCAAATATTGCTTTGTGCATGACGTGGCGTGAGTAAATCCTCATAGATTCAAGGACACGAAACACATATAAATTTTTAGAAAGTCTAATTGATATAGATATATGAAGAAAAAAACCTAAGAGTAAGTGTTTGTAGTAAAGAATGAAGGATACAAGGAATGTTTACCATAGCCTTTCATTTAAGCATCTTATATAACATCATGGTATTACATCATGATGACCACTTTGATGTCATATCCTTATCAGAATCAAATATGTTAGTTTCATAAAGTCACTTCATTCCCCCTAGAGGGGCATCAGGTACAATTGTGATATTTGAGAAGGAAAACCCAATATCAATGGCCTCTACTCCATCCTTCGAGAGAGGACAAGGTTCCCCAATAAACTCTTCTATGAAGACTATATCAAATTTTGTTTAAGTCAATGGTTTTTTATTTTCCTTAGCAAGAGAAACTTCATCATCTGACATTGGTTGCTTAGTAAAATTCCATTTTTTTTTATTTTGATTTGGTCCCTTTTTCCCTTGAAGGATGAGCTCGTGCATGGGGATAAATATCGTGTAGATGTCCTGTAAGTTGATTAATTCAACACTAGAATGTAATCATTTTTTGTAGTTGAATACTTTTTTTAACCAACTCCTTAAAGGAAATTCGTTTGGAAGTTGAAAGAACCTCACGTTATAACATTATTTAGTTTCCAGTGACCATGGATTCCTTGTTGCCCAAGATATTAGCCATTGAATATCTTTGATCCACATAAAACATATGTTAAATTGTTTTTTTATCTCATACCCACATTCTTCCTTTAAGAAATTCACTAGTACCCATGTGTTTCCTTTAAGAAAGGTAGGGTGTTTTCCCAAAATTGCAAAAAGTAAAAAATCAACATTAATTATGCACTCCTAAGCAGGGTTTAAAAGATCTATGCAGTTGTACAACCCTAATTATTATTTACAACAAACTTAACCAACTTGTGATAGTATAAATTCGGTTCAAATGTTGGAGAAAGGGAACCAACCATTTTAGTACCCTTATGCTAGAGCATTATCTTGAGAATTTAGCCTTGGATTTTTATGACTAGTTCCTTTTGTAGAAACCCTTGTTTTTGAGATTGAGTCTCTTTCTTAGACTCTAGTAATTAAATACTTGTTGATTTTCCAATGCACATATGGCAAGGAGTTTGAATCAAAGTTGAAGTCTATATGTAGTCCAAGTAGGAGGAACTTGAACTCTACTGACAAAGGTGCCAACAACATATCATGTTGAAGAACTTTTTTAAAATTTAGAGATCAATATTATTTTAGAGATCAACCACTTTGCAATGCATCACAATTTTATTTGCAATGCTCAGAGAGGACCAAGGAGGGAGACAAGTGTCCAAGGAAGGAGGACCACCTGCGGATGAACCATAGAGTACCACCTATCAACAACAAATTCAAAAGGTGATAGGTGTACAATATCCCAATAGGGACAAGGTAGACATATCCATACTCATTAAGAAATCTCATAAAAATGATACAATGGTATGCATGGCATAAGGGAGCCAAGTGAATGAGACAAAATGGGGTCTCAATATAGTACAACATGGGGATAGAAAATATGTGCCAAAGTATAATATAGTGATATGAACAATCCTACATAGAAATTCCTAGAACAATGGGATCAGGTCCAACATAGAAGCATCATGACTGCAAATAATATGGATACATAGGAATTGATTCCCTACCCCAAGGGGGAGGGGGAAGGAATAAACCCGAGAAGACCCGATGAACATGAAATAACCTGAGAAGCCCCACTAAATAGGAAAGGAGCTACAAAGATCTCAAATGAGCCAATAGAATGGAGGCTCATACCAATGGCTCTAAGAATAGATGAATCAAGCCAATCAAATCTAAGGAATTACATTTGTGGTTGGATCACTGGAGTATATTTGAATCTCAATAGTGCGATAATGAGTTGGAGTTGAGCATGTGATCTACTACCAAGTATGATAGAAATAAGGACTCTCTCATCATACTAGTCCGAGGAAACCCATCAAGGAGGAGGATGGGGCCCAACATACATAAAATTGCATCTATATATATGGAATCAAACAATGAGGCTAGAACATGTGGGGGGATACATGAAAGGAAACCACTTCTTGAGGAATAATATTGCTAATACATGTCTAAGAAACTAGCACAATCAACTAAATAAACCATTAAGTGTATGAATCTCCATCATGTCACATAAAGAACATGCGGGTATGATTCTAGGTGTAGTGGTCTAGGTGGCCATATCTTGTCAAGAGTTATTAGTGCCCCTAGTCTTCTTAGCTTTACCCCCTTTGTCAACTCCTTTCCAACTTTGGTCAGGGACAACTGGAACTATGTGGAAGATACATGGGTAGTACCCATTGGTTGGACAAGGATCAATACCAAATGAGGAGTTGGAATGTAGGGCATAGGAGGGATGGGAACATACAAGTACCATACATGGATGCCCAAGGTAACATTACATAAACTCAACATGGCCATCATGAGTGTTCTAACTAATCCTAGATGGGGGGATAAGAAAGGCACTTGAGAAAAAGGAGTCCTAAGAGGGGTTCAATAGGTGCTTCAATTATGATTTGGTGCACGAAACCTCGAGGTTGGATGTGTATTATGAGGATTTCCATATAGAACCTCAACATGAAACACAAATTCCAATTTACTTTGTGAAGTTCTTACCACCCTCCATACTTTCCCAAAAAATTATATAAATAGATTTGGATTTTCAACTATCATACCACTATTGGATTTGGTGTCGTTGAAACCCTCGTGGGTTAAGGATAACCTTGAAGGTTATTTCATGGGATATGTAATGATTTGTATATTCACTGGTTGTTGGCCAATGCTAAAGGATCTTTAAAATTGGGTCTAATTCTTGAGTTCATTAATATTGAACATTTTTTTTGTGAGTAGTATTCAAATGGAACACTACTTTTGTAGGTAAATCAATATGGTTGGGGTGAAAAATTACATATTCGTAGGTGTAGTATTGTAGGAAAAAAATTTACATAACCATAGGTGACATGGATCATTCAATTATCTAAGAACTCATGCTAGAACTCAAGGATAAAAATTCAAAGTGTTATTACTCTCATTATTATGCACATACTTTTCCTACCAAAACTTAACAAAAAATTCCCTCAACAACATTGTGCATACCAACATCTACCCTATTATTTATCTCTTATTGCAACAATTAAAATATGATCACATTCTCAAATGAATGTTCTCCCTCATGATCTATGCTTGATATTGGAAAATTTGTTTTGTCAACCATGGAGTCTTCAAAATATGGAGACAAAATCAGAGATAGGTGACACATATACAACTCATTTTCAATTGTGTGTGCTTATTTTTGTGCCAACTCTACAATTTCAATTCCTTTCTACATAATGAACAAAGAAATTGTGAAGGGAAGAGATCATAGATACAAAACACAAGCCAACTATGGTGGGGGCCTATGATTTTTGTGCAATGAGTAATACATTTGATGTAACCTTGTATTGAAATATCATACAAACTCTTTGTCTTATTTATGTTTTTCACACAATTATTACAATACTTCAATTACATGATGAGAATTTCATTAATGACTTTCTATATTTTCTTTAAACTACTTCTAGCCTTGAATTGATTTAATAGGTAATACATTATACCAATCATGTACTTTTCCTTTGGGAGTGAAAGAGAACAACTTGTAAGTA
Source organism: Picea mariana (assembly GCA_032191745.1). Lineage (NCBI taxonomy): Eukaryota > Viridiplantae > Streptophyta > Pinopsida > Pinales > Pinaceae > Picea > Picea mariana. The sequence continues at coordinate 32,285 of JASDQU010242121.1, forward strand.
TCGAAATGTTGCGGATTTGAAATCGTAGGAATACAAGGTGAGAAGGGTTGACCGAATGCCGAGAGGAGATCCAGACATCCAGACGAGTCAGGCAAGTACCGAAATTCTAAATCTATCCATGCTTAGGCCACCTATGTTTTGGCCTCTTTTCCCACTGATATAATGATAATAGGGAATAATTTAGACTTAAGCTCTTCATGCTATAGTTATATTCTCGAAAGGAAGTCTCTGAAATTTATTGACTAGGATTACCATTGTTAATTTATGGAGAGATGTTTATTTGTTTAATTAGGATTACCTGTCAAATGGAGAGATGTTTATTTGTTATATTTAGGTCACTTTGTCAAAGACAAGAACGATTATAGTGAGCGTCGCTCTTGCGATGAAAACACAGATGAAAGTGTAACGGTCAATAGTGAGCGTTGATCTTGCGACGAAAACATAGATTGAAGTTTTCTTCCGCCGAGAGAGCGACGAATACAGGGTGTATTTAGATCAAAATTGAAAAATTGAATGTTTTCTCTTGAAGTTTGCGATGAAAGAGTACTTTCGTTGCAAGTAGTCGTCGCAATTGTTTCGATATGTAGTAGTGGATACTTAAGGATGTTTGATGTCACCACATAATACGTAAGGAGGGTTTGATTATTGAATTACCAAGTCAAGTTGATGTCGCAAAAGATTCAATTCACTCACCAATGTCATCTTGCACCGACCCCGCATAGTGAGCAATGTATGGGGCCAATGTTGAAATTTCTTCAAACTCTACATATATGCATCGAAATTCGACATGGTTAGACTAGACACATACCTTGATGGTATGGGAGGGTTTCAAGACTCAAGGATGTATGATGTCCCGACCACAGAATATTTGAGATCATCCATGTTTGCAACAACGTTCATAATGGATGTATATAAGACAATATATAGAGTGGGTCTGTGAGTGATAATTGATTATAAGGGAAAATATCTCTTCCATTCCATACACAACACAAGGGAAAATGTTTCCTTTCTCTACTCTTCAATCTTCTTGTTGAATTGTTATGTTTAATCTCAATTTCGGCGTGAAAGCTTAGCTAGCCTCTTAAAAATTTAAATGCCAACTCTCTTAAGGCCATTATAAATGTTGTAAGTAAGATTGTTTCCTTGGCCTTAGAAACAACAAATTTGTTGGCATTTTCCATAGCTCAAATACATTGACACTAATTTGATTAAGGATCTACAAAGAAAAATTGTTTTAAGTTATAAGGATTGTATTTGGACCTAATTATTGCATAATGAACATAATTATAGGATTTGTTTTGAGTGCAACCATCTACTTACTTCATGTTTGAAAGTTAAATCTCATAATGCTTCTCATGCAAATAAGTGCATAAATTATAATCCAACTTGGCTTGAAGGACTCTAAGATTGGTCACCATTAGGTGGAACCAATCTTGGATCAAGCTTATCCTTGGCCTCTTGATTATGTAAATGTTATAGTTCCACCTTCCAAGTGTGCTAGCATTGTTCTTGACATTGTTTAGGAAAGTGTATAAAATAACGTTGTGAAGGATACATCCTCCTTACATTAATTAGTCAAAATAGGTTGCAAAAATTCTTTTAAGGCATACATCAATTCATAATGGATTGTAAAATATCTCTCTATGGGCATGATTGGTGGTCAAAAAATAGCATTGAAATATTGCAAAAGGATCTTCTATCCTCTTATCCTTATTTGCTTCAAAAGTGGAATTCATTAAGAAGAAGTTGGTATCTATAGAGGAGCCTACAATGGAGCATTACATAATTCTTGAGTACCCCCTATAGAACATTGGCATAAAGTATTCAAAGGGATTAAAAAATAATGAACAAGTTCAAAAGAGATAATATTTAGCCCCATACACCCTTTGTTGATTGAAATAAAGGACTACACACATTATTTTTGTCTAACCCTTCTTCTATAATTTCCAATTTTTAATGGATTTTTTCTTGGATCAATCATTATAACTTTTATTATGTCAAAGGTGTTTCTTTATTATGGTCATATCAACGATGATTTTTACATCTAAACTACCAACCAATTTGCACAAACCACATGTGTGCAACACTTGTTGTTTATCCCATCCCATGTGTCAATTTATGTTTGCATCATGTGGAAATGGCTTGATGCAAGAGTTTCTTTGTCTTCTTATTGGGTTTATTTCTCGTTGATGGTGTTTTTTGATGAGGGTCTATAATATGGAACTTCCAATTCAACCACCACAAAGTCATGCACCAACCGCACATAGTGAGCACTAGTGAATGGGGACAACGTTGAAATTTCTTCAATATGTGCCTGTATGCATAGAAATTTGACATGGTTAGACTAGACACATGCCTTGACAGTATGGAAGGGTTTCAAGACTCAAGGATGTATGAGGTCCCAACCACATAATATTTGAGGTCATCCATGTTTGCAACAATGTTCATAATGGGCGTCTCATTGTCAAATGTCATTGTTTCCATCTGTAGAATTGTTGTTGGAACTCTCTTGAAATGTCATGCAACTTCCAATTCAACCACCAAAATGTCATGCACCTATCCCGCATAGTGAGTAGTGAATGGGGCCAATGTTGAAATTTCTTGAATATGTGCTTGTATGCATCGACCTTTGACATGGTTAGATTAGACACATGCCTTGATGATTTGGGAGGGTTTCAAGACTCAAGGATGTATGATTTCATATAGAAACATTTTGAAAAAAAATCAATGTTGGCCCCATTCACAGGTCACTGTTTCCCATCATGTACTCTAGCCCTAGTACAATGTCTTTTAATAGTTGTTTCTTTTAAAATTCGACTTATCATAAAATTAAAACGAAATGAGAAGAGCCCTAGTACAATGTCTTTTAATAGTTGTACTCTAGCTAAGAAGACCCACAAACCCTTTTTGAATTTTCATTATTATAGAAAACTTGTCGCAACATCCATAAAATGAAACATATTTATAGATTTTATAACATTTCAATTTCGATTATTAATGACCAAATCAAAGTTGACTTGGTCAAAATACTAGGTGATTGTTGGAGGGGGGAAACCTAGTTTCCACAACATCGCAAAGACCCGCAAACCCTTTTTGAAGCATCGTTATTATAGAAAACTTGTTGCAACATCCGTCAAATGCAACATATTTATA
>JASDQU010242121.1:55685-74420 GCA_032191745.1 Picea mariana
AGTGTTGTTATTGTCTTGTTCCGGGCAGGTGTTCTCAACAAGGACTTCACTTCTTTATTGGCTGATTGGCCGGATTATCTGATACTGGTGGTAACCTGAGAGGGGGGGAAACCTTATTTCTTGACCTTTTATTCTTTTCCTCTTCAAACCCCATGTTACCGAGGACGTCTCCCCTAGGCTAACCTCCCTAAACAGAAAGAGCCCCCCATCAAGGTGACATTGGGTGGGGTGGTTCCTGTTACGCTAGTTTGACCCTTATCCTTTATCCTTGTAACCTAAAATACAAACTGCGCAATAACATTTTGGCGCTGTTGCCAAGGAACATTGAGTCAATCTTCCTCAACGACAAATCCTTTGGTAAGCCTTTCCTCAAAGACTTTTCTCTTACAAGCTTACCTGGCGACTCCACTAAGACTTTATTCCCCTATTCTTTGATAGTTTCAGGAAAACTGTCCGGCGACTCCACAAACCAAAAGGAGGTTCAATAACCCTCCTCTAGCTTTCAAAAGGAAGCCTCCTGCTAATTCACCTGTTGTCAAGTCACTTTTTGGAAAGAGACTTCCTTTAAACATGTCTACTTCTCAGATCAGTACTACAAACCCAGTCAACAATCATAGACAATGGTCATCTACTTTGTTCAATCCATTAGACATGTCAGCCATACCTGGCTACCCTAGGCAAATGCCACCTAAATATGAGAAGTGGTTGCCTAAGTTTACCAGCACTGATACTACTAGTGCTGAAGAGCATATGAATAACTTCTGGGCATTTTTTCAGCTTCACCCCATTAGTGATGATGTTGAGTACTTGGTCATGAAGCTATTCTCTGCTACCCTTTATGATGCTGCAAGACGTTGGTATCTTGGCCCGCCTGATGGAAGCATTAAGACCATGGATAGACTTGAGCAAATCTTCCTCAGAAGATGGAGCATCAAAGAAGATCTGAACATGCTGCTCACCCAACTAAATGGCCTTGCCAAACGTGAGAATGAATCCATTCGGGAATTTCATACTAGATTCGAATCATTACTCCAACGAATCCCCCCAAGCCACCATCCAAAAGATGATTACCTTGTTCACATTTATACTAGATATTTCAGTGGCCAATTAGGGTACCTTCTTAGGGACAAAGACCCTCAGTCCATTCAAGAAGCCCAAGAGCTTGCAACCAAGATTGAAGGAAATCTCCTTTCATCCAAGATTGAGCCCTTTGCCAACCCTANGGGGAAAATAGACACCAAGCAGAAAGTGGTACACAATGCTGAGCCTACTTCGGATCTTTGCACCAGTATCAGTAAGCTATAAGCTTCAGTGGATATCATCATGAAGAATCAAGAAGAAATGATGAACCCGATCGTAAGACTTGAAAAATCCCAGACCCAGGCACCTAGACCTCCATTCAAAGGGCCATTCCAAAAAGGGAATCAAACTTACAAGCCGAAGAATGAAAATGAAGTCCCAAATACTTTGGCCCCTACAAACGTGGTTGATGAAAACCCTTGGTGCCTGGAATGCAATGAAGCGTATTGGGAGAATGAGTGTCCTTATAACGCCAGCCAGCAAAAAGTCAACAACTTTGACTGCTTTTCAAGTTTCCCTCAGATAAACATCACTGATGCAGAACATCAACACGCCCTGAAGGAAGCAGCCAGAGCAGCAAGATTAGAAATAATTAACAACTTGGACCAAGAATCACGAGAAAATCTAAAAAATCAAGAAGTCCAAGTATACCGGAGAAAGAACCCGAAGCAACCTACAAATGATTAGTCAAAATCTCCTGAGGTTCTTCCTCCCAAAACACCCAAAGCCGATAAGATTACCCTTGATTTTGATTTTGAAGGAGCTTTGTCGAAGATGCATGTAAATGTTCTCGTAAAAGAAGCAGTCAAGATCCCTTCTATTAAAAAACACTTCAACACCTTCTTTTTGGGAACAACTGAGCCTATGTACCCCCCGATTATGCTACAAGATGACCACTTCAGGATCCAGTACGATGAAAATCCACCTTTCTTCATGACCCTCATGATTAACAACAAATACCTCAACAATTGCATGCTGGATACAGGTGCTGGTGCAAACATGATGTCTCTTAAATTCATGCAGCAGATGGGTCTGAAGGTAACCAGGCCTTACATAAATGTGTGTGGATTTGAATCCAAAGCAATACCCACACATGGTGTTGTTGAAAACGTCGAAGTACAGTTGAAAGAATTCCTTGAGAAGAAAGTTCACATAGACATTATAGTTGTTGATGTCCCGAATGTATGGGGAATGTTGTTGTCTAGAAAGTTTGGTGCAATGATAGGTGGGTCCCTTGAGATGGATCTCACCTTTTTGCGGTTGCCTTTGAAAGATGGAATTGCAGGACGATTACTCAATGTGCTGATAACTGGAACTCATGTACAAGAGGTTGTTCCTTTTGTAAATGAAGCGCTGAAATATGTGATACAAACTCTTCAAGAGTATTCTCCAGAAGATATGCCATTTGCTGTAGAAGAAGACTTTTACTAGATTGAGTGGCCCAAGAAAAAGGAATATCAACAACTCCTAGATCAATTTTAGAACAAAGAGGTAGGGATGGTGAAGATACTAAAAAGACCAAAGGATGAAGAAGATGTGCAGATACATCCATCCCAACAGGAGGCCTTTACTCCAGAAGCCCACCCACCTCCCTCAGTACAATACACCAGGGTTGTTCAAGGAACTAACAAACACAAGATCCAAAAACACAAGGAGGGGGAGTTGGTATGGATGTGGGACACTTATAAAGGAGAGCCCACTAATGTAAAGGGAAGTACACAATCATGGCTCGGACCTTTCAAGGTCAGAATGGAATCAGTGGATAACTCATATTACTTGTCCACCTTGGAAGGAAGAAGGCACCCATTACCCATCAGCGGACGCCTCCTCAAACCCCACCAAGGTGGTGGGACATGATGGTACAGGTAAGTATGAGTAGGTAGGCATTTCCGTGTATCATACCATCTGCATTTATTGTTTGTTTCCTTATATGCATCTTGATTATTTTATTCCATATATATACATGTTATATTTTTCGGGGTGGCAATACCACCCCACCTTTTGTTGCTAATGTTTCTTTTCAAGTGTGAGCAGGTCTGCAGGTTTATGCCAGAGATGCTGAGGTTCTCATGTGCTCTACGATGAAAACATGTCCCTGAGTTGGAGCCATATGTTATCCCCGTTTTCTAGAGATAACTAGGAGATCATGTCTCAAGGCCCACAGGTCCTAGACATGGAGTACTGAGAGAAGGATTGACCTGAGCATGGCCCTGGAGGGCCCATCCTTCTTCTTCTTCGCCAGATTTGTCCTATCAGCAGCAGCTTCCATCACCATCGGCTTGGACTTGCATCAGAGAAGACTCTTGCTCCATGAGGTAATTGGTCCAGGTATCATGGTATGTGTCGTGTTTGATCATTATAACTTTCTTATATATGCATCAGGTTCCTTGCATTTCTGACGAGTGCTTGGATCTTACACTAACCTACTTGACCATTGTTGGGGGGATTAACGGGATGCCCTAGCAAACTGATATCCATGGGTTTTGGTTATCCACCAGGAGGGATTTGTAGAGCCATTGTACACTCCCACCATACTATCGCTTTACATCTTATCTCCCATACATCCATCCCATTCCCCTAGTCTGGCCATTAGGATGACCTTTTAGGGTTACACTTTGTCCTGTGGGAAGAAGGGGCTAAAGGCCCAGGGGGTAAAAGCAGTTGGTAAAAGATAAAATACATAGGAAATAAAACCTAGAGATGCTTCGCCCAGGGATCCCCGAGAAGGAAATAAAAGGCCTCTCGACAAGAAACAAAAGGGACCCGAAGAAAATAACAAAAAACAAGACCCAACCAAGAGGATGGGAGGTCTCATTATGAGTCATCCCATTATGTTCATAGGTATCTAGCAGTATGACATTGTCATTATCTGGTCACCACGCCAGGGCAATGACCTTTGGTTGCATGGCCAAGGGAAAGGGGGTCTCATCACGAGCCAACCTTATCATTTCTACGAAAGTATCAGTGGGTAACACTGTCAGCTCTGGTCACCACGCCAAGGCAGTGTCCTCTAGTCAGACCTTGAAGTAAAAAGAAAGAAAAAGCAATAAATAAAGAATAAAGGCAATAAAGGGGTTTGGAAAAAGTGCATCCATGACGGGTACAGCTCACCTCCTACAAAGGCACCCACGGACAATACTTACCCCTGGTCTTCACTATAATTGGACACTCCTTAGACCATATCACTTCATGTACATGGCTTGAATGATATTCTATGTCAACTTTCCTTTTCTTATGGATACTGGCCCAATAGGTTATTATGTTTGTTTCTTCAACTTTGTATAGTAGATCAGTGTAATGTCTTTGAGCTCTTAAAGGATATGCTATGGGTTTTATGCATGTATTTGATAAATTTAATGATGAAATATGATTGAAATTGCTATGATCCCGAGGATTGATGAGCCCATGGAGGGAGAACTTTTTGATGTACAGGACCATACCCGGCGGATAGGTACCAGTAGACCAGTACACATGGGGATATGATTAGCTTGGACCTCCATGGGGCTGAAGAGCCCATCAGATGGTTGCTGGGATGGCAGAGACAGGACAACATTATGATGAGCCTTCGCACAAGAGGACAGAAGGACGTTCCACCAGGACACTTTGGTAGAGCCCGACCTAGGGGAATCACCCACTGCAGATGGAACATTTGCCTTTGATGGACAGGACGTCACCTAGGAAAGAAGGATGTTATTCTGAGCGTGTGGCAGTGTGATGAGACTGTTTGGCACATGTGGCAGCTTGGAGGAGCCCTAGAAGGGCCAATGTCTACCCTCTGAATACTGGATATTCCCAAAAAGGGCCAACATCTCCCTCAGAAGGGCTTGACGTCCCTCTTTTTGCTCATATTATGTCATTTTTCTAACAGTTAATGTTAAAATAGTGTAAATTTTGTAGTCAGCCTTGTCGGCTATTTTAATGACCTAAATTTTAATTCAAAGGTCATGGATTGGTATAAATAGATGACGGTTTTCCTCATTTTGGACATAACATAACTCACTCTCTTGTAAGAGACTATTTTTTAGCCTTTTGCTTGGTATTTTTGGTGTTGGAAGTGAGGCGCAACTCTTCTTGGAGGATTTCTCTTGGCATTTATGGTGTTTCTCTCATGGATGGTTTATAACTAGGGTTTGATTATGCATTCTTCATGATACGTAAGTGAATTTTTCATGCAAAACTTCTTAATTGAATGGTTGTAGGCTTAATTTCTTACATTTTCTATTATATTGCTGAATCTTGAAACCCTAGGTAGCAAGCACACTAGTAGGTCATTGCTACATGTCCCCATGCTTGAGAAATTGTTTTAGCCATTGATAAAGGTAGATATAGCCTAGCCATTGCTACACTTATCTCCCTTTTTTTGAGTTAGCATTAAAGTATAGGTTGAAGAGAGGAGACGTCCTAGGCCTAGTTAATTCTAAACCTAGGGTTTTAACCTTCTAGGGTTTGAAAAGCCTTTCTCCTGCAACACTTTTCTCCTTTAGATATGTACCTTGAAGCTAGATGTTTTGCCAAGTGTGTTTAGAAAAAGAAGAAGGAGCATGAGGCCTTTCTTAAGCAACACAGGAATGAGCCTCCTTCCCTTAGGGTTTTGATTCTAGGGCCCTGCCATTGTAGCACCATAGAACCCTACCCTCCATTCTTTAAATTTTAAATCCTCCTGAGATCTTTTGCCCTTACTTTGACTCCATTTACCCTAAGGCATTGATATTTTTTTCAATGTTGAGCTTGTAGTATGTAAAATCATCTTTCAAACTTTCAAATTTTGAAACCCTAACTAACCCTAATGCCACTAACTAGGGTTGACGTCACACCTGACGCAGCAAGCCTTCTAACTCAGCAATTAATGATGATGTCAAGCATTTATTGAGCTATTGTTGATAGAAAATACTATTGGCTTGGTCATTTTGTGATAGATATTGATGAATTGGTGATTTTTCATTGGCTAATTATTAAAACGTTGACCTCATCTTATCTGTTATATTGCTTGTTAAATGAAATCAGATAATCAAGAAGTACTAACCTTTTGAATTATAGCCTGCAAATATATATATATAGTGTTGTTATTGTCTTGTTTCGAGCAGGTGTTCTCAACAAGGACTTCACTTCTTTATTGGCTGATTGGCCGGATTATCTGATAATGGTGGTAACCTAAGAGGGGGGGAAACCTTATTTCTTGACCTTTTATTCTTTGCCTCTTCAAACCCTAGGTTATCGCGGACGTCTCCCCTGGGCTAACCTCCCTAAACAGAAAGAGCCCCCCATCGAGGTGACATTGGGTGGGGTGGTTCCTGTTACGCCAGTTTGACCCTTATCCTTTGGCCTTGTAACCTAAAATACAAACTGCGCGATAACAGGAACAAAAGGAACAACACTCGTTACATTGGGTCGAACTAATGTTGAATTAATTGCATTGTAGTAGTTACCCAACTATCTAATTTGTCAACTCGGGGTTCGTAAAATGACGAAGCACAGGCAAAGTATATGCAGGATTGAAGTGGGACTGATCTAATCTAATGTTTAAGCTACAACTAAAATTGAATCATTAATCTAACACACGACTGAAATAGAATCATTAATCTAACACACGACTAGGAATTGAATTAATCTAGTTGCGTAAATGAAATTAATTTAGGAATGAGAAATTGTGTGAAGGAATTAATCTAGAAATGGATAACTACATGAAGGAAAAGAAAGTACAACATGTGAAGACTTAAATAACACAACAACATATGTGAGCTCATGCCAATGAAGCAATCTTCTATTACAATAACCAAATCAATCTTCATAACAAAATAATAAAAGCGTGAAAACCAAAACCATGAATCAAAGCTAAGAATCCCTTTCTCTTTCAAATCCTAATGACTACCATTAATGACTACTCTAATTCTCTACTTACAACTGATTGAATTCTAATTGCTACTAATTGAATTCTCATGAAGAGAGAGCACTCTCTTTTATACATCAGAGCCTTGAAGATAAGATAACCATCTCATTATTACAGATCCACTTTTATCTCAACCTATTTCCCATTATTACAAAATATAATCCCTTTAAATCCTCACAAATATCTCTCATATATCTTGGATAAGATATTCCAACCAAATATCCATGATCTTCTCCTTGGAATGGGCTTGAATTATCTCTTCAAATATTGAAATGGTGGAGGAAGTATTCGAGAAGTCCTTTGAATTAATCCTTCACATATTCCTACACATTACAAAGTTCACACATATTTGAGATATATGTGAAAACATGTCAATTTTCTAACATTTAATCACAAATTCCCTTTTAATACTAAAATGAATAAAGTGGAGAACAATAAGGTGAAACCCAAGTATATTTATGGAAATGATATCGTGAAAGGTTAATGGGGTGATGAAATGTGAAGAATGATGAAGGTAAAGGTGAATGAGAATAGGACATTTATGATCCCCAACAGAGGCATGCGAGCTCCATGGTACTAAATTATTTCTAAGTCTAATTCCTGCATAATGAGTTGAATTCGATAGGAAAAGACTCGTCATAGGAGGGACTTAATGTACCCCCCATCAATGATATGAAACATGTAACAGATTTGAAGTAGATAAAAGTATAAATTGATTCAGAACTAACACAGGGAAGGCCAACACGGTAAGAGTTTGAGGAGTACATATGGTCGACTCTATAGAAGGATTGTTTATGTTGAACTTCTCTTGAACATATGAATGACACAACAATTGTCTTACCAACATTGACTCAAGGAGGACCAATATACATACTTGTGGATGATCAAATGAGAGACAAATGGATTTCCCAACCCAAATACAACAATGAAAAGAGGTTTCATGTTCAAGAGTGACTTACTGCCATTAACAAAGATACAGATATGCATTCCTTTACCAATTTCCCTCCACCATTTCTAGTGAGTTCCTCTTTATTTTTACAAAATCTTGAGGAGGATAACATATTATTGAATTGTAAGATCATCCTTCAGATGAGTCCTCAAAGCATTTTTAACGAACCATAGGAAGGATTGGTTCGGTCCCATATGGGTGTTTCAATTTTTGTTTTATGAGTCCAAGGAAAGAAAACTCAGGGGGTTTTCATATTTAGAGAGTCTGAAAAATACTTAAAGAAAACTCCAAAATGTCTTTTTTTTGTAAATTATTATGATGAGACTAAGAAAGAGATAATATACCACTCAATAGACATTTTATTCAAATACTTTAATGTGCGTTAAAAGAACAAGGTCGCTCGACAATCTTTTCATGTTTAGAGAGTCTAAAAAGAGCTTAAAGGGAACTCCAGGGGGTTCCTCTTTCATACAACCTTTACGAGTCTAAAAAAGTGATAAAAGTATACTCAGTTACATTATCAGGTATTTATGAGCATGAGAAAGAACAAAGACCAAGCTCAGTATTTTTTTCATTTTTACGCAAGCTTGAAACAAAACAAAACTATGCTTGGGAAAGATTTTATTTTTACACAACCTTAAAACTAAACAAAACTTTGCTTGGACCTGGTTTCATTTTTACACAATATTGAACCATAGAAAACCATGCTTGAGGGAGGTGGTTTCATTTTTTACACAAGCTTGAGAATAGAAAAAATATGCTTGTGGCTTCCCAACGCATAATCCAGGGATGGTTGGTACTTTTCCCCTAGCTTAAGAATCTATCAGCTTAACTTCACCATGAAGTCCAGAGGTTGTAATCATTTCCCCCCAAGCTTTGTTTTGTCCAAAGGAAAAGGGGGATGAAAGGAAGCTTCAAATATTATACATAACGAAGTACTTGAATGAATCGAGGAAGAGGGGAATCTATTTCATTTTTTAACGAGCTTGACACAAGAACATGAACTATGCTCGAGATGAGTTGTTATATTTTTTAATGATCTTGACACGGGAGAAGAACTATGCTCATAAACTTTGTTTCACTTTTTAACGAGGTTTCCACAGAGATGCAAAAACTATCTTCATAAGATCTATTTCATTTTTTAACGAGGTTTCCACATAGATGCAAAACTATCCTTGTAGTTGGTTTCATTTTTTAACGGGTTTGAAATAAGAAAACCATGCTCAAAGATGGTTTCATTCTTTGATGAGATTGAAATCAGAAAACTATGCTCAAAGACGGTTTCATTTTTTAATGAGATTGAAATCAGAAAACCATGCTCAACACTGGTTTCATTTTTTAATGAGCTTGAAATCATAAAACCATGCTCAAACACTCCTCTACTTGATCATGGCTTCCAAGAGGACAATGCTCTGGAAGGACACCATGTCAAGGGACAAAAATTGGTCATGGCTTCCAAGATATCTTCACTTGATGGAATAAACACACTTTGGAAGGAAGACATGTTGAGGGTCGTGACAGGGGTAAGGAGATCAGGCTCTAAAATCCCTATCGAAGAGATTACCAAGTCAACTACTGGATCCAAGTCATAAGAGACTGAGCTTATAGTGAAAGGGTCATATTTATCGGCAGCTAAAGGCATGGGAGACAATGCTACATAATTGACCTGTGGTGGGGGTGATACCATCTGCATATAAGAACCGCTTAGGGAGGTCATTGAGTTGGTAATCAAGTCAGGACCAATGAATGAAAGTTGATCAATAGTCATAATTATTCCATCATGAGAGAAAGATATCACATGAAAAAAAGTGGACACGATAGATTTCATGGAATAGAGATAATCTCTCCCAAGGAGTAAATCGAAATCCAAGGGGTTTTGGACTACCATGACATCAATATATACATTTTTCCCTCCCAAAGTTACAGGAAACTAAGGAAGGATCCCTAAAGGTTTATTGGTTCTTATTTTAAAAGCTAACATATTTTGCGTAACCGGCACAAGCTAAGGATAACCCAAAGCTTTCCAAGCAATAGAGGAGAAAATACTAGCAGACGCACCTTCATCTATCAGTGTCTTAGGAACGTCCCAACCACAAACTTGTATGATAATCTTGAAAAAAATGTGAGAGGGAAGACGAGGTCCACTTAGCGCACCCTAACAAAAAAGGATATCTTCATTACTTGGAGGGGGTTCCACAAGAGAAGGAGGAATTCCCCCTAGCATGGTAGATTCTTTATCAACGAGAAAAATGTGGGAAATATTTGGTTTACTCTCTATTGGGAGAGTAGGATCGATCGATGAAGAGATCAAATCAACCACTTGAGTTGCATTCCCCATGGGGAGAACGAGGTTGATGGATGGAAATGGATCAACCGCTTGGGTTTCACTCTCTAATGGGAGAGTGGGATCGACCGAGGATGGGATCGGATCGACCACTTTGTCAATTGGTTCAACTAAGTACATGGCCATATTGACTACCTGATCAATCGAACTGACCAACAAAGGGACTAGATTGATCATTCCATCAACTACAGGTGTGTTGAGAGCAACTAGAAGTTGAGGTTGGGAAACAGTCATGTCTTCCAGTAATTTCAAGGATTTTTCTATATGAGGGAAAAGGTGAGCTTGATGACTCCCTCAGCATAACCTACACGGGAACTTGAGTCAACTTTTCTTCTTCCCAACGGTATCTTGACTAGTTGATGGGAGGTCATAAACATGTTGTTCTTGGGGGGAAGTGCTTACAACCGAAGGACCAGCTGCATTCGGGTTTACCTGAGTGGAAAACAACCATATCGGTAATCCAATTGTGAGACATGGAAGGCTCAAAGTAGCGATGTAAGGAGGACCAATGTTTCTGTAAGAAGGAAAAACAAAAGGTTCCCTCGGAGCAGGGGTTGCTTCATTGGTCGTTCTGAGAACTAATGCCATTAAACACATATCCAACCTAGAGTCTTCTAGGGAAAATAAGCAACACATGCTAAAAATGTAGGAAGTAAGCAAACAAAGAAAACCTTCTCACAATGAATGCACTAGTTTGTGATGAAATCCAATGTCGCGAGAACAATCTAAGAAGGGGATGAGATAGAGTGGGTGGAAAAGTTACGTTGATGACCTTATTAATGGACTTACGCCTTGGTGCAAGATTCCACACAATAAACATGGATTTACCCTCCAAGGAGCCTGATTAAGTTTGGACAACATCGATTCCAGGTACAACGAAGACTTCCCTTTCACTGTCACCTCATGTATTACCCTAAAGAGAAAGGCCACTAAGGTTACCAATTACGAAAACGATTCCCGGGGAAGAAGTCGACATTCTGAGATACACGCAAGGGTAGGGTATCTACGCCTGAAATCTCCTTGAGAAGGTCCGCAAAGGATTTTCTTCTCAAGTGAGCCCCAATAATACACACAATCACTACACTAGGACCAACAAAGAAGAGTGAGTAACTCTGATGGCCTTAATGCAACCTTTTGATTGACCCTTTTGATTGACCCTTTTGTTGAAAGGGCTTCCCAGGACAAAATGTAATAAGTGGATTTACCACTCCCTAGCACAATATTCTATGTTTGTTTATAGCTTTGGAAAGTTATCTTTCGAACCTATTCCAAATCCCTACACCCTAAGATAATGTAGGTTTGCTACCAAAAAATATAAAAAATGTCTAATCAATATTTATAAGCACTTTATTTTAAGGTTGTTGTTTACTCAAGAGGAAAATGGCCTGGACTAATTGATGTTTTGATCGACTCTAAACAATGCAAAGAAATGAGAATGAAAATACTTCACTTCGATGAAATCTATATTACGAGAAGGAGAAAATGTTTATCATTCCCAGATGCACAATGTCCCAATATTTTATTAAACTCATCAATATCAAGATCTTCAAGAAAGGAGCCAAATAGATTGTACACCAATACACAATTCAGGACCCAAAAATTCCAAAAACCATGCAATTTCGCTACTTCAAATGAAAAGATGCCCCGAGTCTAATGCAAAGAAAGTTTTTTTTTTTTTCAAACATAACTAAAAGCAATAGCAAATCTCTTTAAAAACAAAGAAACCCAAATCAATTTTCTCTTTTAACAAGACCTATTCAGTAAAAGAAAAATAAGTTATTCCACTAAATAATTCTAAAGAAAAACAATGTTTGGTAACTGAAAGACACTTAAAGAAAGAGATCAAATATTTCAAAAGAAAACATGCTAAAACAAAGAAAAGAATGGCCAAAATCGGATTCAAAACTGTCAAGTAGACTATAAATAGACCATAATCAAACCCAAAAGTTCACCCCAAAACTATATCTAAGATCTGGGAAAAGAGAAAGAATGTCACTCAAAATATTCTCCAGAATTCATCGCAGACAGTAGAAGGACACAATACGATGTTTAGGTATCGTCGTAAGAAGTAGAAAGACATTGTGTGATGACGTCGCACTGGTTCTCACAACAGGGTGCGATGATGAATAAAACTTGAGAAAAAATGAAAACAAGACATGGTTTTTCATTGAACTTTCAGGATTTGGGAGTCAACTTGGATCACCCAGTGACTTAGAGAATGAAAAATCAACAAAAGCAGGCAAGCCAAAAGAAAAAGAAGAAAAGACCAAAAGAGGGTGTTCCCCAGTATGGTTGCCAACTTTGTTACTGGACAAACAGGTAAGTGCTTACACAAACTAATCTCCCTAACTTCAACAAGAAATTAGAACAAAACATGACAGAATACAAACTTCTCCTTAGATTTCCATTGTAATGTATGCTAGTTCAATGAGGGATAAATGACATACCGTTTAAATGTCGTTTGATCCTTGCTAGTGTTTTCCTTGCTCCATCTCAAGGTATATGGAATGTTGAACCTGTTGAGAAACACAACAATATATATATATATATTCCAATGAAAACCTATGCATAAGATCAAGGAGTTAGGCAATAAAAATGAAGACACTTTTAGAGGGAAGAAATGTATTACTGCATTATATTAATGAAAGTGGAGAATATAACCTATGCATTGACTTTGCAAGGTCCCTTCCGATGGCCCTTTGCCTCAACACACACACCTTTCCTCCAATTATTTTGATGAAAAGTATACACAACCTGGCTTGTAAAGATAAAACAAAGCTATCACAAGAAGAATCTTCAGTAGAATTGTTCATGCATAAGCCAACCTAACTTTTCCTAGGAGAGATCCCTCTTTATAAAGAGTGAAGAGGGATGGATGAAGAGATTAGGATCATCCCACTAAATCAGAGAAGCGAGTGAGATCCAAACCGATCGGAGGTCACCTCATCCTTTCGAAGATTCCATTATAGAACCTTCAAGATATTTACCTTTTCCCTTGGTTTGAGCATCGTCACACCCTCAAAATTAGCAACCTATGACGACATCGTAGGCCACTATGGTGCAGCATGCGACGATTGGGGATCGTCGCACCCTTCACACTGAAAAGGTGTGATGATATTCAATGATATGTTTTTTCAATAAGGAAAAGATGATTCCATTTCTCAGGGGAAAGTCTTGTTTCTTCAATAGTCAGGGAATAGAGAAATATGAAATACACATATCATCAGTGGTCACATGGGTGACGAAAATAATGTGTAACATCAGTTCATAGTTGTATCTTTCTTGAGTTGTTGCTATCATTCATTGGAATAATACTTATATGACTTCAGTGATCATGGGAGATCAGATTGCACTCCATTGTATACAGATATCTTCAGATTGATTTTGAGATTGGTTTTCACTAGGCCTTGTTCATGACTATGAAATCCTATGGCATGTATTTACTTTTTAATTTCCTATTCATGGTCATGAATAGTTGTTTGGTATATTTCCACATGGATCTGCAGTGTAATTCAAATTGGTAGCCATGTGCACGGAGTCATTATGGATTGTAATATGATTATGCACAACTAGTTCATCCAACTGGGTCTCCATTACTCCACTTCTGGGAATTATAATGTATTTTGGCCATCCCAAATACTCCTCTAACCTCACATATTAGGAGGAATCTATTATAGCAAGATTTTCCTCACCTCATGCAAACTTCCTCAGAAGGCCTTTTCCATTTCCCTATGCAAACTTGAAGTCCCCTTTTGCAGTTCCTAGAGCTAAAAAACATATTTTTCCACACATACGTGCCCTGACAACTATACATCATGTGTATACGTAGGTTGCACCATTACAACCCATTTACATCAGGTTTTGTTCTCAAAATTAAAAAAATGTTGTCGAGTTTCCATGTCACGTCATAGGATCCATGATCCTTGACCTTCCATATATTGGAAACTTTCTGACTCGACCCTTCAGTTACATTTGAAGGATATAAATGGGCCTTATCCAAGATTTGGAGAGGAGGATAAGAATTCAACTTTGAGAGAAAAGTTACTCTAGAGAAATTATTCACTTCATATTGAGTCTACATCCCTTTATCCTTTTAAGTCTAAATACATTGTTTAACCCCCAAGATCTTCCCTATTTAATGGAGAACCTCATTGTCTCTCTTGTATGAGCTTGCTTTTAGTGGATGATTGAATTGGTGGAGGCCCAACTGGAAGGGAAATATTTTCTCGGTTTCGAACGTTTCGACACGAAAGTTTGTCATTCATACACTTTTGTTGATTACATTTTAATAGAAATACTATTTTATCGTCCAATTAATGTCTTACAAATATTTGACTTGTTATTCCATAGGCATATTTGTTATGAATATTGATGGATTATGCTATTCTATGTGTAACTTTATATATTACCACCATATCCTTGTGTATCTTGGTTGTTGAGGACAGGTTGTAGGTGTATTGCTTTGAGTCAAGTGCTCAACGGTGGACTTCATCAAGCGTCTAGACGAGGTAGGCTAGTTATCTTGTCTTGTTAGCATATTTATTTATATACAATACCTGAAATCAGAATGTATTTATGCAATGATTTTCATCTGTTGTGGTTTACCCCATACCATAGAGTGATTTTCCTCTTAACAACCTTCTTAAAAGAGAGTAAGACTTCCTTTTATACAAAATATTGTGATAAATAACATTCATGTTTAAAAAGGAAAAACGAGATTTAAACCAATAATGAATCAAACATGCAATTTTAACTAAATAAAATTTCAACTAATACTTATTAAAATTATAGAGAGTTATATAATTGTATAATTATAAATATCAAATTTCAATTTTAATTTATAATAATATTATAAAAAATAAAAACTATTAAAATAAATATATATCACAAAAACATCAACATAAACAATTATATGATGGCGTGTCCATACAATATATATAAACTAAAAAAGCTCTCACATAACAAATGAATGACCCTTCTAAAGATTACCATAACCAACAATAAAATCAAAATGATATTCTTTCCTTATTAATAATATCTCTCTGTGGTTTTGAACAGAAATAATATTTATGCGCGGGTTTGAACGGGAATACTACTTCTCTGTGGTTTTGAAATTAATATTTCTCCATGGTTTGGAATGGGCATACTAGATCTCTGCGGTTTTGAATGGGAATAATACTTCTCTCTCTTTTTTTTCTTTTTTTTTTCTAAGATTATATATCTAGGGTTTTCAACACCAATAATACTTTGTTTTTTAAGAAGATATTTTATTTCTAAGATTATATATCTAGGGTTTTGAAAATGAATAATACTTCTTTGTTTATTTATTTTTTAGGAGATATTTTATTTCTAAGATTATATATCTAGGGTTTTGAATGAGAATAATCTCTGTAGTTTTTACCTTTTTTACCCAGAATAATATCGGTAGTGTCCCTGGACTTCTCTACCGTCTTCAGAAATTATTTTTTGGCTTCTTCAAAGTGTTGAGCATTTGGACATCTGAAATGAGGTGAGTCACTTTTTACTTTGATTCAATTTTAATCTTACGTAAATATATTTAAATATATTTTATTTATTTATTTATTTTAAGTTTCATAAGTAAAAGTTGATTTGAGAGATAAAGTCAATACATAATAATAATTGTTACATCTTTTTTCTCTTCTTTTCAATATGAGCACTCCACCACTTATTCCAAAAACTCACCCTAACAAGGGCAGGCCCCCCAAAATCACCCTATAGATCCTTTATGATTATATGGAATCAGTAGAAAAAAAAAAAGAGAAGAGAGAGATGCCAAAATCCAAATAGAGTTAGAAACATTAGAAATAAGGAGTGAAGAAAGAGACGTAAAACTCAAAATAGAGCTAGAGGCAATGATTGATAAAAAATTAAATATACCATTCAAACTCAATTAGAGGATAGATTCTTAGGGTTCAAGAGTGAATTGCAGACAATGAAGGATAGAATTCAAGAAATGGAAAAAACATAAACAATCAACCCAAGAAGGAGGGGTTGAAGAAAATCAGAACTTGAGAGATAGGATTAAAGAGCTAGAAGAAAAACTAACCAACAATTTGACCCTCAGTAATATGGAAAACAAATTGGATATCAAACCCATCAAAGAGGAAATGAATAAGCTAATTAAATTGGACCATGAGTGTAACAAAAGATCCTTGAACCTCATAATTTTTGGTATAAAAGAACAATAAGAGGAGGATACGCTAGCAATATTAAAAGAAGAATTAAAAAATAAATCACAAATTGATACAACTTACCTCATAGAAGCAAAGAGGCTAGGAAAAATAATTGATCACAAAGATAGGCTAATCCGTGTCAAAGTAAGTTGTAATGACCATAAATATAGCATACTTAGTAAATCTCTGAGCTTAAAAGGGTCGGGAAAATTTATAAATGAAGACCTAATTACCGAAGACCAAGATGAATTAAGGAAGGAAGTTCAAAAGGTAAAAGAAGCCAAGAAATAAGGAAAATGGGCAATAATTAGAAATCAAAAATCTATTGTTAGGGATAGAGACCAGAAGGATAATAATAAATAGGAATTTGGGACACTTGGGATCCTTTTTTGGAATTGTCATGGCTTTCCATGGCGCAAAGGTCCTATGATAAGCTGGATCCCGAATGGTATTGATATTATTTGTCTAGCTGAAACTTGGGAGCATGAGGAGTCTAAGGTCCCTAACATGGAAGGATTTGTCTTGTGGTCGGCATGGAACAAAAAATTCTACCATAGAGGGATAGGAGGCATAGCTTGTTATATTAGAAAAAACATTTCTCCTCACATTCAACTTCATAAGATTGACCCTCTTAATCAATACATTTGGATAGAAATTTCAGACACCATTGCTAAGAAGATGTATATAGCAATTTGTTATTTTTCACCTATTAATTCTACTTTTTATAAGAAAATTAATCTAGATAAAAATTGTCCCTATAGTAATTTAGAACAAGATATTTATAATTTGAAAAATGAAGGTAATATCCTCCTGCTATGAGACTTTAATTCTAGAACTGCAACTAAACAAGCTACTCTTTTAAGTGATGACTCCAACCATAATCCTTTATGGCTAGATGAGGACCTTGTTATATCTAATAGCTACAAAAGAAGCTCTAAAGACCTAATTGAGAATTTGTTTGGTACTAAGTTGGTCAAGCTCTTCAAATCTCAAGATCTAATAATTTGTAATGGAGTAATGAAGTGGCCAAACTCCAACCAAATGACTTGTATTCATGGGCTAGGTAGTAGTTTTGTAGATTATGTGATATCTGATATCCTCGTTTCCAACCAAATAACAACTTTTGACCTTTTAGATGACCATGAGCCTGACTCTGATCATAAACATTTAACCCTAACTCTAAAATTTTCCATGCATAGGAGCACCATTGAAGAGAATTCTGGTAATCAAAGGAATTTGCGCTTTGACAAAAGTAAAGTTGGCATTTTCTTAAAGGATTTAAATAGTAAATTAAAACTCCTAACTTATAAGGACAACATTATCATAATTTTACAACTCCTTGTTTCCAACCAAATAACAACTTTTGACCTTTTAGATGACCATGAGCCTGATTCTGATCATAAACCTTTAACCCTAACTCTAAAATTTTCCATGCATAGGAGCACCATTGAAGAGAATTCTGGTAATCAAAGGAATTTGCGCTTTGACAAAAGTAAAGTTGGCATTTTCTTAAAGGATTTAAATAGTAAATTAAAACTCCTAACTTATAAGGACAACATTGAAGAACTCTATCATAATTTTACAACTACCCTTTCGACTTCCATTAACAAGTTCTCTTTCGAGGTGTCCCATAAAAAGGATAATAGAACAACCAACCCTTGGTATGATAAAGAATGTAAAATTGCTAGGAAATCCATTAGGGATGCTTCTAATGAGCCCTTAAAACTCGATAAGATCAATACATACAAAGCCCTAATTAAAAGGAAAAAAAGATACTATATCAATAAAAGGCAAGAGATTCTGGAGCCAAATTCTAAAATGCAATACTAAATAAAATAATAGGATTCCCTTAACGGATTGGAATTCCTACCTTAAAATTATTTATGAGTTCCCTAATGCCATGGACACCATTCCTATTGTCCCTACAAAGGAAGAAGTTTTTTCTTTAGATGACATAGATTTCGGGGTTAAGCGGCTCGCAAATGGGAAAGCTAAGGACATTGAAGGCTACCAAGATGAAATTTTTAAAATCGGAGGGCCAATCCTTATCCCTCACATACACAAGCTCTTCAATTTAGCAGTCAAGCGGGGATTCCCTAAACCCTAGATGAAAAGCCTCATTTTTCCTATTTTTAAAAATGGGGATAAGAACATTCCCTCTAATTATAGGACCATTATGATTAGCCCGATTTTAGCCAAGCTTTATGGAATTATTTTGGAAAAGAAGATTAGCATTTGGCTAGAAAGTCACGGTAAAAGAGCTAAAGGCCAGGCCAGGTTT